>JARYZH020000534.1:0-139553 GCA_030021035.2 Notholithocarpus densiflorus
AGGAGTTGTTATATTGTTCGGTTCTATTCTTCCATTTTTTAAAAACTGTTTTTTTTTGTCTCAATTTATTCCATTCTTAATAGGGGAAATTTTTTTATTCACTGTTTAGTTATTTTTCAATCCTATCTACATAATGGTTTGGAAATTTAAGTTTGGGCAATGTTCTCACGCCCTAGTTTGAGTTATCTTCAATGTTACTATTAGATATTAATGCCTAAATATGCTTATCGGATGTAAATCCCCACCCCCACAAGAAATCTTCAAGACGAGGGCTCAGTGTATAACAACTCTCTCTCTCAATTAATCACTAAGAGCATTTGTATTGGGAGTTATAAAACTTCCAATTTGCTATTTTATATCATCTAACTACAAAACCAAAGCATTATTCAAGTGGCTATTCTTCAAAATTTTTACAATCAAGCTATAGTAACGTCTTATATGTAATATGTTAGCCCTCGTTTGGAAGGAGGAAATGAATGAAAAAATAATAACTTTAGTATATTTCTTCCTTCTCTTGTTTGAGAGTTTTAATGGAGAGAATGAAAAGTTCATTTTTTTATTTGAGGGTTTAAGTGAAAGGGAATGAAATGGTTAGAGGAGAATACTCATTCTTTTCTATTTTTCAAAACCTCAAATTTTCATTCCCCCCAAAATTAGGAGAAATTGGAGAGAATGTAATTAGATTTAATGAATTTTTTACTAAAAATTTCTAAAAATTTAACTCTTTATTTTAAAATAAGGATCTAATAGTAATATTATCATAAAATGATTTTATTAATTTCTCTCTATATTATTGTTAAATAAGATTACTTATCTTCCATTCTTTTATTTTAAAACATTCAATTAAGATTAATTAATGCAATTCCATTCATTTCTTTTAAAACAAATAAGAAAGCAATACCACCGCACACTCCTGGTGCAGTGGTCACTCAACAAGTATAAATGCTTGTGGGGTGTGGGAAGAAAGGGCCGGAGTTCAAGTCTCCAGGAGTGAGCTTCATACACATATACACTTAAATTAGGCTAGAGTAGAGATTCTATCTTGTATCAAAAAAAAAAAAAAAAAAAAAAAAAAAAGAAGAAGAAGAAGAAGAAAGAAAGCAATTAATATTTCAAATATCATTGGACAAAATCCATATTTTCTAGTTTCTCAAAAGAGAACACAACTATAACTTGAACTACAACACTTTTGGTTCTATGAGGATTATTAAAATTAATATATATATTTTTTTTTTTTTGGATACAAGATAGAATTTCTACTCTAGCCTAATTTAAGTGTATATATGTGTGAAACTCCCTCCTGAATACTTGAACCCCGACCCTTGCCTCCCATACTCCACAAGCACTTATACTTGTGGAATGACCATCGCATCAAGGGTATGCAATAAAATTAATATATTTCGAATGTGGTCAATGAACTCTCCTCTACCTAATTGGCCAAAAAAAAAAAAAGTTGTGTCATTGTGTGTTTTGAGTGTGCAGACATGTAATGTGCTTAACATTTTGGCGGCTGCTCTCACCTAAGGTTCCTTTATTTATGCAAAAAATTATTATTATTTTTTTTAAAAAAATTTTGGGCTACTCATATTGGGTTTTCTAAGACGAGAAGACCCAATAAACCCACTAAAAAAATACAAAAAGAAGAAAGCAGGTTCTTTTATTTATGCAACAATTTAAAAAAAAAAAAAATTAAGTGGGCTACTCATATTGATTGGGTTCTAAGACGAAAAGGCCAATAGACCCACGAAAAAAATACAACAAAAATGTTTTTTTCGATGCCGGGATTTGAACTCAGATACTATAATCTCATCAAGAAATGCCAATGTGCTATTGTGGATTTACCAACCAGCTGAAAAACGACCTGAAAATTGTCATTTTAAACACTACATTTTAAAGAGAAATGCTATATTAATAATATTTTCACAATAATTTTAAGTGATATGTTGTTACTTTTTTTTTTTTGATAATGTAGTGGTATGTTGTTACTGTTTGTTATAGGTGGACAAAAAAATAATTTAAGTGGTGAATTCAAATTATAACCAATAAGATAATAACAATTTACCATCTATAATTTGTTATAAAAGTGTTATGAAAATATTGTGAACATAACAATTCTCATACTTTAAATAGATTACAAATTATACCTTGATTTTCTTTCCTAATAAGGATTGATTTGTAAAATAATATAATTCAAAATATGCATATTATCTAAAAAGAGTGAGCCCAATAAGCTCATTGAAAATACAACAAAAATGGTTTCTTTGTAAAATAATATAATCCAAATATGCATATTATCTAAAAAGAGTGAGCCTAAATTAAATACAACAAAAATAGTTTCTACTGCCAGGATTTTAACCCGGATTCTATAATAATTATATCAAGAATTTCGGATGCTAATGCTCTAAGAGCATTAGTATGAGGTGTGCCAAATGCCAAAAATTTGATATTTGGCACACCAAACATCCAAAAACCTCTTACAACGAATATTTTAAATGCTAAAAAATTTAGCATTGATGAACAGTACAATGCCATGTTTGGAATGGTCTGGCAGAAATTGTTATATGTGCTAAACTTATTTTGATATTTTTAATTCAATTTTCTCTCTCCTACATCACACCCCCACATCTCTCTTTCCCTCTCTTATTTTTTTTATTCAATTTACTCTCCAACACACATTCTCTCTCTCTCTCTCTCTCTCTCTCAGATGGGGCGACATGATAAAATATATTTGTTTTGTTATTTTTTTAATATAAATGAGGTTTGTTTTAAATTATTTTAATGTTTTACAATCTTAAAATAGAAGATGTGATATAAGGTCTATTGTAAAATAATGTGGTAAAATAAATGAAGTAACTTTTTGATATGTCGAATGCTAAATTTTTTTTAGAAGAGCATCATGCTAGTGCTCTATCAATTGCAATTACATCTACAGCTGCAGTTTTTGGTCAATGTGCTGAGTGCTAACCATAATAGGCAAATTTTCAATAGAACTTGGATGTGAAATCAAAATATTTTCAACAAAATATGCACAATATCCAGCCAAAATGACAATCTATTGAGGCAAACTAAACGTTAGTCTATAAAAGGCGAGAATTGATTACAAGGAGCATCTCGTCTTAGGATAAGTGACCTAGTATGAATTTGGTTTAGCATTCTGATTTTGGGCTCTTTAAAAAAGTAGCGATTTGCAATTGTTGCTCAGGTATGCAACATGAAAAACAAGTTTACAGGATTGACAAGTACAATTTTAAAATTTTATTAAATGACATATGGTCATGTTTTAAAACTGCTAACATAATTTTGGCCCAAAGATCAAAGAAAATTAATTGCTCCCTTGACAACAATCCTTGCTGCCAAAATAAATCACTTATAATTCAGAGATGTCTAACATTCTTATATGTTTGTACTCTGCACAATTGACAAATTTTATTTTGTATTCATCTAGTGAACTTCATCTAATGAATGGGTGCTACTTAGAGGAAACAACACAATATGAGAGCAACTTGAACTTGATAGTAGAGAATAGAAGCAGGGCCGCCCTTCCACTAGGCCAATTAGGCCATTGCCTAAGGCCCCCAAGTGGAGGGGGGGTTCTAAAATTTTGAAAAAGAAAGGGTAGTAGAAAAAAAAAAAGTTTTAGATGAAACGCCAAAAAATATGATACATCATTGTGATCAAAGAACAAAAATCTGGAACATCCTTGTAAACATTGGTACCCCAAAAAATTCTTTGGTCTAAACAAAATCAATATTTATCCCAAAAAAATCATCCTCACCCTCTAGACAAATCAAAAATCAACTGGATAAAATGCAAATCCGGTCTAAAAAATTACCCACAAAACAATCTCAAATCCAAACAAATCAAAAATCTTAAATCCCTAAAATTTAATCATACCTTTTCTCGCTCTCATTCTTGCTCTCTACCTCTCTCTACCTCTCTCTCTCTCTCAGCAAGATGATGATAGTTTGCAAAAAACTGTCTTAAACTTGAATATTTTCTCAAACATGATGTTTATTATGATATTGATGGTTTAGATTTATTTTCGGAGTTATAAGTTTTAAAAGAAAATTTACAAAAAAAAAAATTATACTCCAGTTGATATACTAAATTATATAAAAAGTTTAGATTCATTTCCAAAAACATGCATTGCTTATAGAATTTTACTAACAATACTTGCTACAGCTGCTTTTGCAGAATTTTTTTTTTTCAAAATTAATATTAATAAAATTATATCTAAGATCGACAATGTTTCAAGAAAGATTAAGTGAATTAGCTATACTATCGATTGAAAATAAGATGTTAGAAAAACTTGAATACAAAATTTTAATTAGTCAATTTGCATCTCAAAAGGCAAGAAAAATAGATTCTAAATGAAATATATTATAATATAAAAAATCTTAAATAAATATTAATTTAATTAATACTTAAATATAAAAAGGGCCCTATTTTAGTTGCCTAAGTCTAGGGTTGGCCCTGAATAGAAGTTAGAGTACAATAAGAGAAGAATGCAAGGATAACAATCAAATATACACACTATAGTGTTGAAAAAAACATGGTTTGTATCTCATACAAAACATACACAACGGAAAATTAACGGATCTACTTCATTCGTAATTGATAACATGTACTATGTAAATTTCAAAATTTAAGAACAAAAGAGCGCACCTTGGTGCAGTGAAATTCAAAACCAACGATTAGAAGTACTTGGGAACACTTTTAATCTTCACTCCAATTCTACTAACGCCCAAGAAGTGTGCTCTCTCAATCAATTCAAGGGAGAATAAAAGAGTGGCTTACTCTCACATACACACACCATTTCACAATTAAAAATGTCTCTATTAAAATTCTGTATGTTTCTCCATTTATATCTAACTGATTATCTAATTGGGCTAGCCTTTTGGGCCATTCCAATTAGGCTTAAGTATGTGGCTTGGAGTGGGACCAAAAAGGGAACCAATAAGACTCTAACTCCAATGGGTCTTAGGCTTTTTTGTCAACTCTTAACAAGTTCAAAGTTACCATTAATTATATTTAATACTACTATATAAATATAATTGCACTCTAGGCCTTATTTATAAATTATATCCCAAGACTTTATTGTACATGAAACCCCTTCATAAAATATTCGTAGTAATACAAAGTCATAAATGTTAACTGCTACTATGAAGATTACTACATCTTAATTCTTGAGTACTCGATTTAATCCTTTAAGTTATTTATCATTTATTTATGAAATCCAATTTCATAAATATATACTTTAGTAACTCCTTACTAAAGTGGTTAGGCCTAACATTCTGAATAACCAAACCCATTAAACTTATCTCAAGAGAATATTTTATATCTCCGTTAAGAGATTATGAATTCCATCTTGAGAATATATGTTCCATCAACACTAAATGTGGTTGCTCAACATACTGAGGTTTTGATCGTGATTTTAGATCTCACTCCTAATATATCAAAGCAACCTACACCTCATGATTATGTCTATTATTCTCTCAAGATTAAGAGTTCATGTAAATAGAAGTCGTGAGATTTATTATTCATTTGACAGTCTTTAGGAGAATAATAAATCTCACAACGGTCCAGTTCAATATGTCTTAACTCTTAAAACATATCAACATATCAACTAGAAGTTTTCACTTCCATGATCAAGACAAATCATCTTAGTTGGTATGTTATAGTCTTCGTAGATGAAATGACCAATTTCATCACTGACTACGAACTAAAATTATGAGTTTACAAAGAACTTGTGATTTATATCTTCTGTGACTAAATCACATAAATCACATATTATGCATCTCATGGACTATATGATAATGTCCAAATATTCATGTTACCCTTATTTTAGATAATAATAAAACAACTTTATTAATCACAACATAATGTCATATATAATGTCATACATAGCATCATACAATAAGATTTAAGGGCACACATCCTAACATATAGTTGGTCCATGTAAAATTGAGATTGAAGCGAAAGCATATGAGGCTGGGGTGCAATTTGCCAAAGATATAGGTATACATGAGTTTTTTTTCTAGAGGGTGATTGTTTGATTATCTCTAATTCTTTGGTGGAGTGCAGCCCTACACCATCATGGTGGCTCCTATCTTATATGACATAGTTTCATCCTTGCATGTGGTACGACGTGTTGAGTTCTTCCATGTCTGTAGACAATGCAATAGGCTTGCTCATTTGTTAGCAAACCATGCTTTTAGTATTGATGATTTTTCTGTTTGGATTGAAGAAAATCCTTGTTTTCTTGAACAAGCTCTTGTCCATGATTTTTTTTCTATTTCTTAATTTTTTTTTTTTTACAACCAAGATAGGATATTTCTTAATTAATAAGGTTTACTTATATATATATATATATATATATATATATTTATATAAAGAATTAGTTTTAAGAAGTTTTGACAAAAATTCAACTATAGAAATTCTAGAGCCATTTTTAAATAGCATTCAATAGGCTGCTGCTTCACATATAAGGCGGAAAAGTATAAATTTTTGTAGTCTTGTAACCAACTACAAGTAACGTGCCAAATGAGCTGCAATAAATGTGCCAACAATGCATTGGTGTTCAATGCATCCTATAGACAATGATTATAACTAAGACCATAAGTCCATGAGATATGTATGTAATTTCTCATATGTAAAATGCCAAAAAAGCAACTATAAACCAAGCCTATGTGCTTGATGTGATACCGCACGTCAAGTATACAATTATTGCACATGCTACAAAAATTACTTCTTTAATTGACCCGACGATGGAGAATGGACAAATTGTAGACACTATTTTTGCCTTGGGATGTTGAAATGATTCGAAATATTCTCCAATGCGGGAGATTCACTATAAAGAGTGCTTATTATGTTGCAGTATCTATGGGCTATGAAGCATGGGTGCGTTTCCGGATTCGGGTGCAGGTGCGGGTGCGGATGCAGGTGCGGAACTCGGCAATTTTTGAAAAAATAGGGTGCGGGTGTGGCGGGGTGCGGCGATTAAAAATTTATTAAAAATATTTTTATTTATATATTCTATATATTGCTAAGCATACTTTTTCACATTATATAAACATATACCAAATTTATGAGCAATAGTAGATAATAACTAAAACATGATGTTCATAAATTAAATACAACCCACAAGTTTGAAACTAAAACATTCCATAATGTTCGGAAATTAGAATACAACCAACAAGTTTGAAACTAAAACAAAATAAAAGATAATCAACAAAATAATCAAATACAACCCTCATCATCATCATCAAGATCAATAACTCCACTTCGAACTTCACTTTCACTAGTAGTAACACTAGTGCTAGCATTCCCAATAACCATGGCCTCCAACTCTAGCTCATCAAGTGTAAGGGTAGCATTCTTAAGAATTCCAGCTCCTCCATGTATGTCACTGTCATTCCAAGAGTCTCTTGCTATATCCCACATCTTTGTTGCTCCATTTACGTACTCCTCATTGCGCCTTGACAAGAGTCAAAGATTAGAATGCACATATACCAAATCCTTAGCACGTGCAGGAGCCATTTTGTTTCTTTTTAATGAATGAATGAATTTGTATGTGCTCCAATTCCTCTCAACATATGAGGATGAACAAAGTTGTCCAAGAAGTTTAATGGCAAGGGTTTGAAGAGTTGGAAATGAGGAGCCATGGTATTGCCACCAAACCAAAGGTTGTAAGGCCTACCTATCTGTTAAGGCATCTGGTGAAGGAAATCTCCCTCTTGAAAATGCAGCAAACTCAATTTTCACCACCCTTAATTCACTCTCATCTTCAAAGTATCGCTCCAAACACTTTCTCCTTTCCATAGAAATTTCATGATCCTGATGTGGAGCAATGCGTTTTGGATTCTCCGAAAGCCATTCAATGGAGTAATACCTAGTTAAAGATAAAAAAACAAATATAGATGATGAAACATGTATTTTACTAGAAGGGGGAACTAAGGAAAATAGAAAATAAAATTACTTACTTAGGATTTAAGGAATGAGCCAAGCAATGTAGTGGTGTACAATTTTTAGTCCATCAATCAATGAGTATATCATACACCACATTAAAAAATGAGCTATACTCATCATCTTCCAAGCCTTCATGCTGATATATTGCTGCCTTCACCTTCTCTATCATTGAATCCCACATTTCATACACAAGATGAAGACAATGCCTATTTGTGTTAGCTACTCGTACCATATCATGAATAGGTGTTGTGATCTCAAGGATATAATCAACAACATCCCACCAATGATCACTTAGAATCATATCTTTCACCTTTTGAGCTTTTCCAACATCATCCTCCCTATAAGCAGCCCATTGGTCATTAATAGCCATGGCTTGAAGACATCTTTTTATCAACTTCAACATTTTCAGCATTACAACAATCGAAGTAAATCTAGTATCAGCAAATTGAAGTAGTTTTAATGGACAAAATTTATTAAACATTGCCAACCTCATTGAATGGTTCATGATAAAAACACGAATGAAAGATGCATCATTAGCAATACGTGTAATCCAACTACACTCCTCATATGCAACTTCATTCTTTTCAGTGTTTTTTGCTGCACAAATATTCTTCAAAGCTAGATTGAGAGCGTGAACAACACATGGTGTCCAAAATATTTTGGGATACTCACCCTCATTAAAAGCTCCAGCAGACTTCATCACACTAGCATTATTTGTGATGACTTGGATAACTTTTTCATGTCCAATCTCTTTTATAACATCCTTCAACACCCCAGCAATAAAATATTTGTCTTTAAACTCACCTGACCCATCAATTGCCTTTATAAACACTGGACCCTAGCTGATGCAGCCATAATATTAATAAGAGGTCTCTTTTGTGGATTTGACCATCCATTAGAAACTATACTTACACCATTTGCAAGCCAAGAGTCCTTAATTGGTTTCATTAGTCTTTCAACATTAGCTCTTTCTTTTTGCAAAAGTGTTGTTCTCAAGGCATTGTATCTAGGAGGAACATAACCCGGAATGTTATGGGTAGCAGCATATACATAGGAACTACGATAATTTGGGTTCCTTGCAAAGTGAAATGGAAGCCCACTGGTATAAAACATCCTAACAGTTCTACTATCCAATTCGTGTCTAGCATTATTCTGGAGTGCTCTCTCTAAAGGAGAATTCGCAGTCACCTTCCTCCTCTTACCATCAACCGGATCTGTACTACCACTCCCTTCTTGTCTTCGGGATGAGGGAATAGGCCCACAGCCTAGGAGAGGTGGGGGTAAGGGAATTTGACTTCTACGTTCTCTCTCTAACTTATCATTCTTAACCTGATCATGCATTCTTTGCATTTCCAATCTATGGCTCGGTGTCACTTTATCGCATGCTCTAATACATTTATTACTAATTTTTAATAAATGAACCTTCATCCTAGAATAGGATCCCAAAAAAATTCCACCACAATAGTTGCACTTAAAATGTGTGTTTCCACTTGATTTAGAAGTAGAACTAGGTGGTTTTTCTAATTTAATTTTAGTCACATACTGCCAAAGAGGAGAATCAGCACTTGGCACTTCTTCATCTAATGAAGGTGAAGTTTTTGTGCTAGTGACTTCATCCATTGCAAATTCAATAATTTCAATTTAACCTACAAAAAATTTGACAAATATATAATAAATAAATAAACAATCAAACCCAAGTCACAACTCACAACATTACAGGCAGCTTATATAAAAAAAATCTAAAAAAAATCAAATCACAATGAGTAATAGAGCATGTGAGAGTATAATGGAGGGTGAGAAACTGAGAATGAAAGCTTTGATACCTGAGTTGAGAGTTGGGTCGGTGAGCTTAAGAGTTGAAACTTGAAACCGAGTGATGGAGATGGTGGAGAATTTGGAGATTTGAGACTGAGAGATAGTGATTGTGTCTTAAGGAGAGGCTGTGAGTGAGACTTTGAAATTGTCTTAGGGAGTGAGTATGGGTCTGTGAGAGAGAGGGGAGACGGAGAGCAGAGAGGGGAGGTGGAGAGCACAGAGCTGAGAGGGAGACGGAGAGCAAAGATTGAAAAACAAAAAGGTAGAGAGTTTAGGGTTTTTCGTTTAAAGCTTGAGTTGAAACGGTGCATTTCACACCTTTATTTATTTATTTATTTATTTTTATGTTTAACTTGAATTTCGGCGTGAATCGGCCGTATTGGCACTAGTACGGCCTGAATCGATCTGTTTTGGCAGATACGACCCAATTTGGCCCGAATCGGCGCAAATCGGCTCGAGTCGGCGCTGAGTCGACGCGTATTGGGAAACGAAAAAAAAAAGTGACACGGCACCGACGTGCGGGCAACAGCGTTGCCCGCTGCATGCCGCGTCAGACTCCAATGCGGCGGCTCTGTAGTCACGTCAGTGCTTCACAGTCTATGGGATGGAACAATAATATAGAGGAGAGTTCAAGACAGATGAAGATGGGTTGTAGTGGCTACAGATTCCAAACAAAATTAAAGTATTTGCTTTAAGAAGAGGAAGAAGAAGTTACTTTGGCTACAGGTGTTGCATACTCTAATAGCTAATCTTTACTTTTATTACACTAATATGCCACAATCAAAACTGCATTTGATAGTTAGTTATGTGGAGCTAGTGATAAATATACACAGACTCACGCACCCGATGTGGGACAAAGCCCATTTGTTTTTTTATTACACTAATAGCTAATCTTGATTGATAGAGAACAATCAAAGAACTTTGCATTTGACCAACCAAAAGTTCTAACCATGTAGAAAAAGTTATGGGTTATGGCTATTATCATCTTGAGCACACATCATACAAATGTGCTCAAAATCACAAAAGTGTTTCATAATTACTGTGTTAATAATAATGGTTTTGTTTTTTGTTTTTTTTTTTTTTTTAAATTAATTTTTATGAACAGGTTGTTATCTTCTTTTTCTTTTTTTGCCTTTCTTTTTTTGTTGTTGTTGTGTGTTTTGATAATATTTCATTTTATTAGTTGATTTTGTTTGAAAGTGTACTTTTTTCTTCTACACTGACGATTCTAAAGTCAAATGTAGAAGATGAATCATTACCATCAATGTGATTGTGTTTATATTTAGGTACATGTAGATTTGGTTTGGTGTATTCATTTTTTTCTTTTCAAGAACTCGATCACACACCTTTACGATTTTGGTGAAAATGTGGAATAGTGTTATTTTTTTCAATCAATGGTTAATGTGGATTTCGTATTGAGTTATATAAAAAAAAATAATGAATGAAAAATTATGACACTAAACTGAAAAATAAAAAGTCTAGTAGATAATAATCAGTGTCTTCCAAAATTAAGGTTGAATTCCCCAAGTAGAATTGTCAAAGAGAGTCCACACAGTAAAACAAACATATATATTAGAGGAATAGTGACTTGATGCGATAAAGAGAGAGTTCCTAAAAACTAAATCTCCTAAAATATTAGGGGTTGTTAAATAAATTCATCAAACATAATTTCACCCATAGGCCTTTCGGCGTATAGGTTTTATTGATGTGAGTAGTGCTCATTCAAGATAATGTATCTCTTAATTACAATCTCTTGTTTCAAGAGAAGACCCTTTGATTCCAACCATGTCGCTTTTGTACATATGTTTATTTATTTTCATGTTTGAGAAACTAAAAAAATACACATTAAAACAAATGTATCTCACCTAGAAATAAGGGTTGACACATTTAAAAAAAATAAAATAAAATCACGTGAGTCCAAAAACTAGTAAAACAAAGACTACCTATAAAACTAGTGTGCCATTACCTATAAAAGTGTCAGAAAAATATTATGGAGTGAATAAGAAATTGACTCCTAATGTGTTCACTTGAACATGATTTTGAAGTGGTGAGAATCCTTGAGTTTCACATAGGAAATAATAGAGAATATAAGTTTTGGGTTGGATATTGGGTTGGGCTTTAGGGGGATATGTGTTTTTATTTATTTGTGGCTGCACCTAATAATTTATTTAGGTTGCCTACGTACCCTTGACAGGGATCAAGCCGATTCGTAGTTCTTAATATTGAGGTTTTAGATTTAAAATCTTCAAATATGATTTTGTCTAATTTAAATGATGGACATTTAAGTCAAAAGATAATTCTTTAAAAGGAAAAGAAGGCAATTCCTCACAAGCTCTTGGAGAAATAAAAGAGGCAATGAAGGAAGACACTAGTGCCTCAACCTTAAAGGAAGAAAAAAGAGGAGAAGAGCCAAACCTATAGGCCAAAAGGCCTATGGGTGAAATTATGTTTGATGAATTTTACTAAATAACAATTTTTGTTAAACAGGGGTGTTGGTGAAAGTTTTTATTCACCATTGTAATTGTTTATATTATTTTATAATTATAAATGTTAATTCTTAGAGAGACAAACCAATCATTCTATGCCTCCTTGTCTTTGTATCTCTATAGCCAGGTATACATAGATGCCACTGCGGTCCATATTTCTAAATTTACTCTTAAATCATAATCAATCTTGTGGGGTCATAGGGCCCAGAGATATGCACCCTCCTCTTGTACTAGCCCTGAGGCCCATGCCGAGGCCCATAATTGCATATGAAGAGGGCAGTGGTAACCAGGCCGAGGACAACTCCGTCCTCGGCTAGCCAAAGCCAAGGTTGAAGAAAGGTGATTTACCGACAAAGAAAATCTTCCTAAGTGTTCCAAGGAAAATGGTAGGTACAACCAATAAGTACACAAAGGTAGGCCGGTAGAGCAACTACAGGAAAAGTTGTTGCCTCCGCATTAAATGCTCCACAACTAACACTCTGGCCGCATTTATGTGGAGAAGACCTCTGAATAGTGCAGTCTTGGCTACCACAATTCACAGAAGGCCAGAGAGGATGACTGATGGGACAAGCACTCAAGTGGTGACTCAAATAACCAACAAGTGTTGGATCCAGATGGTTCAGGAGGGACTATATAATGTAAGAAATCTTCTATGGGGAGGGAGGAAGAATTTTACTAGAAAAAGACTGTAGTAATCTGACCTAACTTGGTAATCATTGTCACTGTTACTCAAGAAATAATAAGTGGAAGCTCCTCGGATAGGTGCCGAGGATAGAATTGCTTGTTCAAGTCCATATCCGTTTTGCTTATTCACTCTCTGAAATCTATACAACTGTTGTTACACTCATTAAAGCTTAGTTCTTCTACCCACTATCTATAAATTCATTGTATTGGGCTTGAATTAACTTATCCTTTAGGAATAGTGCTCAAACCCAGTCCCTACAAATCTAAGCCTTGATTGTTTTTTTTCATAACATTTATTAATTAAAATCCATGTGAATCTTAAATTTTATTATAACATATTTTGAAGATTTTTCTATATATCATAGAAATATGATATAAAATATTCATGCTTCCAAAATTCATAGAGTGCACTAATAATTAAGTTCATGTATACTATTTTTAAAAAATAAATTTCAAATTGATTTCATTCACATTAAAAGACCCTTTTTTTTTTTTTTTTTAATTTACTAATATTTTTGTCCTTTCTTAGAAGCCCCGATTTTTAACATAAAGGTGTTCTTTTTTTGGATAAATATCATAGTTTACTTCATAAAATATTATTCAAATATTATACACACATATAATGTTTATGTTTATGTTTATGATTTCTATTGTCGTGAATGTGCCTGTGCACGTGCACACATTTATATACTAGCACCTACCAAATTAAGGTTATAAAAAATAAATGAGAATTAATTAATTATAGAAGAAAATTTTTTTAAAAAAAATTTGTTTTGAGGTAAATAAAAACTAATATAACATTAAGTAACATAACATTGGAGATGACAATTGCAACATGCGCATATTTAATTTTCAGATGTCATTTATTTGTTAAATTTTTTTAAAAAATACTTAAGTGAGGGATAGAAAAATTTGTTTGTAAAGATTGTAATAAGGAGTTTGATTAAACAGATAAAGCCAGTGCGTAGAGTAAGTACCAGGTTGTAACATAACATTACTGAGAAGTCTGTAAAACTCCCATATAATACGAGAACAATATTATAAGTTGTTTTGTTACTGCAGTACTTAAAGAAATCAAAATAATCCATTTTCCTCTATTAATTGAATTTTTTGTTATGAGAAAAACTTTATTTCTTCTCATTTACTAGTTGAAGGCATTTCTATATATCATATAAATATGAACAAAAATTTCAATCCTTCCAAAATCCATAAAGTGCACTTATAATTAATTTCATTTATACTATTTAAAACAGATTTTTTTTTTTTTTTTGTTGCAAATTTTATGTAAAGTGACATATCAAATTGCTTTCGTTCACATTCAAAGGCGTTTTGTAAAATAAAATAATATTTTTGTTTTGTCCTAAAAAGTCCAAAATTTTAACATAAACATATATTTTTATCACATTGTGAACTTCAATAATATTTAGGTTTATGTTTATGTTTTTTTTTTAATGTGTGGGCACGTGCATGATTTAATCCGAATTAAATGTCTCAGCAATGTCCTTTCTATGAATAACATCAAAGCATCCATCAAAAATTTATCTTTCATTTCATTATGTTTTGTACATTTTATAGTGTCTCTTAATAACACTAAAGTAACACATTTTATATTTCTGCTCATAGGTTCATGGCAAATACTACTGGAAAGCAATTATAATGGGGAACACAAAACATTACTCCACCAACTTCTCCACAATAGCATGCATAATTTTAATAAGATGACATATTCCACTTTTCTAATGTAGTGAATTATTTTACAATTTTACCTAATGTAAATATTTCATGTTTCTACGTTCATCCATCGACTTCTTCATAATAGCTTCCGTAAATATTTTCACATGCAATTTTTAAATAGTTTTATAGTTACAATTTCTATGCATTTTTACTTTATGTAAATATATAAGATTTGCTCGAATGATCTTTTTATTTCCCTAGAGGTTAATACTAAATTATAGCATCATCTTCCAATCATTGAAACATTGATGATAACATTAACAGAATTGCCAAAACGGATGATAATTATAGAATACTAACCTTTGAGTACACGCGTGTGCTCAAAGGCTCTTTTATTTTATTTTATTTTTTGTAAAGGTAAATAATTTTCATTCATTATAATTTGGGTTTACTACATTTTCCAATTACATAAATATCTAAGGGTGTGACGAGTGTTTATACGAAAATTTATTTCACCCACAAACACATAACACTCATCACACCCTGCTATGTTCCAGTTAGTTTTATGTTTCTTAATAGATGATTTTTTATTTTCTTCTTTTTTATATATTATTATTATTATTGTATTTTGGTGAAATTTGCAAAAAAAAAAAAAAAAAAGTAATGAAAAGATTATTACTGCATTTTGGATTGCATTAGTTCTTATCATTTTGAAAAGATTGTGGTCTTAGATATTCGGCTATAGAAATTCTAAAGCCATTTTTAAACAGCATTGAATAGGCTGTTGCTTCACATAAAAGGTGGAAAAGTATAAATTTTTGTAGTCTTGTAATAAGTGACCAACTATTAGTAACCTGCGAAATGAGCTGAAATAATGCAATTAATAAATGTGCCAACAACGCATAGGTCATCAATGCCCCCTATTGATCATGACTAAAACTAAGACCATAAGGCATATGGAGATGGGCACTTGGTGGAAGAAACTGTAGTGGCTACAGATTCCAAAAAAAATTAAAGTATTTGATATAGGACACTGAAAGAACTTCGCATCCTACCAACCAAAAAGTTTTGACCATGTAGAAAAAGTTATGGGTTATGGTTGTTATCATCTTGAGCAACTACATGAGACACATCATACAAATGTGCTCAAAACCACAAAAGCCTTTTAAGAATAACTTACCGAGTGAGCAGATAAGAACTTTGAGAAAAATATATTTAAATAAAAATAAACAATTATGCTGCAATATAATTGAAAAGTATAACCATAAAGAAAAAATGAAACAGAGAAAAGAAATAGCGAGAAAGCACACCAAGGCAGCCATCCAAACTTATCACTATATTAGTACTCCAATATATAGCAAAGTGAACAAACATCACAAAAATCACTCCTACTACTGTGGAACAGGTGCACAGTTACCTCAACTCTAAAGACTAAGTAAGTTTAAGAATAAATCTATATCTTAAAGAGATAATGCTTTACCTTAAACCTGTGACCATTAAGACATGGAAACTAACAAAGCAACTTTTAAGAGATGCAATATCAACAGGAGACTTAAAACTACGTAACAAATCAATTGGATCAACAAATTGGAAGAAGAAACTCAAGCATGTTCCTGTCTCATTCCATGACATAAATGAGAATCAAGTTCACGGAACATGCTATAAAAATAAAAACATTTACAAGAGCAAGGAGATGCCAATTCAGAGTTTTTGAATTCTGCTCAAGCCGTATTATGCTTCACAATGATCAGACTCATTAGTTACCTAAAACTCGAAAGGTTCATGCTTGTCTATTGCTGTGTCATAATTAAACTTCCAAAAACCCTACTGCAGCTGACTCCATTTTGCAATTGCCAGGATGCTTTCTCATTATTCAGTTGCTCCCTAGCAACCCAATGTCCCTGGAATCTGACATTGACTAGCCTCGGCAATGCTTCGAGAATCACCTCTCGTTCATTATTGATCAGTTTAATTCCTTTTTTCCTAGATAAAGCAAAACAACTGCTGCAAAAAGGCAGAACTGATCTTTTGAGACTCTATCTGTCTATCATCAAGGTTAGTGGGTGGGCAATACACAACTTAATCGACTAAATAGGGATGGTGGCATGCAGACGATCTACTCTAAAATCCCAAGGGCAGCCAAACTATATTGCACATAGCTACAAAACAATTCTTGAACAGATGAATAATGGACTTTTTTGCTCTTGGCACACCTATCACTTTGCCAAATTTTTATGCAATTAAAAGTTACAATATTCGATAAATTGGACTATATAATTGCACTGAGGCAACCAATTACAGATGCATTACTTGCAAGTTGTTTTATTGTATTTTGCCATTGAGATGGAGGTCCTAATCAACTCCCGGATTTTGGTTAATTTAGCAATTTGATGAATACATAATCAAACTCTTTCAGAAGACATGTAAAAAAGGATAAAACATACCATTTCCCTACATACCAAACAATTTTCTAATAGAAAGTATAATAGAAAGTCAGAAGATGATTGCCAAAACATTTATAGAGGTATTCAGTATTTGACATTTTTTTAAAGAAAAAGAGAAGATATTGGAAACTACTCAATGGCTTAAAAAAGTGTGGAACACACACCAAAAATATCATTAATTTGTTAAAGAGTGAAGTAACTAAATAACATTCCTTTTGCAACTAAAGAACCCAACATAAGTTGGCCACAAGAACCCAACATCAGATGGAATTAGAAAAAATTCAGATGGAGGAGGACTATCAACTTGATGTTGACTGTTTGTAGTGAAAGATTCTAACCGAAGAGAGCTTCCTTGAGTTTTTGCCGCAAGACCATAGGAAACCCTACTATATATAGTAGAGCTAGGCCCAACACAATTTATTGTCACTTCATTCATGCGAAGGTCAACACTATTATTAAGAGAATATAGAACATAGTTATTCTGTTCTTGGATGAACATAAATTTGTCATTAACATTTATGGAATCAGAGAAGTTGGATACATCATACATCTATATATAAAGCGTATTGCAGAGTGCTACTGAAATGAAGATATAACTGCTTGGACAAAGCTTTCAATTTGCAATGCGAATTGGGGCATGAACAAGGTGCATATATGCAGGTCTTCACATGGTCACTTTTCCTTCCGTAAGTAACCACTTCTTTGCACCCATACTTAAGAGTTATTGCCTGTACAACCTTTTCTATTCCTCGGCAACGGTTGTAGCCTATAGGCCAAAAGCAGAAGAGACATTTATTCCCAATCCCACCCTGAAATGTCCAGCAAACAAAACGTTATCAGACTAGATTTGATATACTATATGTGTGCTATGAATGAGATACTTGGAAAAGGCAGCAACATGGATAACTGAATTTTGCAGAAGCAAAAACAGAAACAATTCTTAGAAAATTGCCAATTCAAGAGACATCAAAGATCACCAATTCTGAATCATTATTGGGGTAACCAACGGTATATCTCTTAAACAATTTCAAAATTCCATGAAAACTGGAAATTGTTAGTATTATTCATGCTTTCCCGTTAACGTAGTTTTTGGCTTAATTTTTATGTACGGTTTTGTTAACAGGTGCCGGCCAGCACCTGTTAATGAACCAGTCCCTGGTCCCACCTGCATAGGAAATGGGCAAAAAAAATTTACTTTTCAGCTTTGGTTTGTGTAAGACGTGTATCTTGGTTTCTCTTCAATAATTATAGGATAAAAATGTTCTTTTAACACACCTTTAACACATTTTCCTCCATTTTACTTTTTATTTTCCAACCCAATTTCACTTTATCAATATTTCACTCTTCATCTCCTTTCACTTTACCAATATCAAACTCACTTTCATTCACTTTACCATTATCAAACCCACTTCAAAAAAAAAAAAAAAAAAATGAAGAAAAGTTCAAATGTACAATGAAGGATTAAGCAATTATTTTGCAAGGTACAATAATTTTATTTTATTAAATTCATATTTATTTTTAAATATATTTAAATATGAGGTTAATCTTTTTTTATTTGTATCATGTTTTTTTTTTTTTTTTTTTTTCATTTATCCTAAAATATGATGTGGATTGTTTTAATCTTGTTTTAATATAGCACCAATGGATGAGAATTTAGTTATAAGTGAGACTCATCAAGTTGTTAAAAGGAATTGTTTTAACTTGTTAGGACATATGTGTTTCACATGTTAAAAACATATGTCATGATTTTATGTAATTGGCTAATCCTTTGAGAAAACGCACTTTACTTATATTTGGGTAGATCTAGGATGTGTTTAAATACTTCAAGAAACCATGTTTCAAGATCAAGTGTTGAAGCCTTCAAGTCTGTCCAAGAAAACAAGCTGAAAGTGCAAAATCACTAAAGCTCGACAGCTAGCATGTGTCGAGGTTTAAGGAGCTGTTCAGCTCATATGCTTGACAGCTAGCTCGACAGATGCTCGACACCTCCTATCTGTCGAGGTTTAAGAAAACAGCAATCTGAATTGTTTTTCTTGGGATCCGTGATTATGTGTTTAGGCCTTCTTTTCTCCTAACCCTAAACATATAAAAAGATTATTTTAAGGGCCGTCAAAGGGTTCACAAGTTGCACAAGCATTGAGCAAACCTTGTTCAAGCAAATTGTGACTAGAGAAAAAGTTCTTGCCCTTGTTCATCTCTTTCTTGTGAAGAAGTTGCTGTGTATGTGCACCATAGGGTTTTGTAACCAAGCATCTTCTTGATTTTCATCGTGTGGATGAACTGAAAAACTTTGCAGCCAACAACCTTCTTAGTTGGTGATTGAAGTCGCGTATTGGGATCTGCGCATTGGTTAGTCACGTACTTGGGAGCTATGCATCAAAAGGGGGAACTGTCACTACACAACAAGTCCAATTGAGTATTGGGGTAAGGGTTCAATTGTAGGTTGGTAAGGTACTTGAGATTCCTTTACTTGTAACCACTTGTTGTGATAATAGTGGAGTTTCGGGAGTGGTGACCTGAAAATCACTCGATGGGGTTTCTTGCCGTTAAGTTTTCCCCATTCGTAAACAAATCACTGTGTCTTTTGTTTTCCGCTGCGTATTTAGTTGTTTAGTGATTTGTTTGTGCTACCACGCATTTTGCATGTTAATTTGATTAATTAATAAACTTGGTTAATTAATTTATTAATTAATTTATCACAATGGGTCAATACGTTTGTGGCCTATCATAACTTAAATGAATTACTTCAAGAATGAACTATTATTTTATTTTTTTTGTATCATTTTATTTTTTTCATTTATCCTAAAATATGATATTGAATTTTTTTTTTTTTTTTTTTTTTTTTTTTTTTTTTTTTTTTTTGAGAATGATTGATTGTTTTAATCTTGTTTTAATGTAGCACAAATGGATGACAATTTAGTTGCAAGTGAGACTCATCAACTTGTTCCATTAAATTACTTTGACTTAAATGAACTACCTCAAGAAGGTACTATTATTTTATATTTTATTTGTAATCCATATTTCATTTAACGTATAATATGATATTGATTTTTTTTTTAATTCTTGTTTTAATTTAGCACAAATTGATGATGATTTAATTGCAAGTGAGATTCATGGAAGTGTTTCAAGGAATTGTGTTGAGTTAAATGAGTTTCCGAATGATGGGAAAATAATAACACATGTGGAGGGGAAATAATTGATTGGAATGAATGTCCAATAGATGAGACGGGGGTTATTGAAGAATATGAGGATATAAATTCAATAGAAAATGAATTTGAGCCTTTTGTTGGTCAATGTTTTCTTAGTGAAGAAGAAGCTTTCATTTTCTATAAAAATTATGCAAATCGAAATGGTTTTACAATTCGAAAAGGTCGTTCGGAGAAAAAAAAATGGAGAAATAGGAAGACGTAATTTCTTTTGTTATCGGGAAGGTAGGAAACCACTAAAAATGGTGGATCCATCTAAGGAGCAACAAAATAGAATGTCTTTAAAATGTGGATGCAAAACTCGTCTAACTATTGTATTGCGAAAGTTAATAGACATTTTTCCGAAAGAATGGCATGTCACTATTTTTGTTGTAGAACACAATCATGAATTGTTGTCCCCTTCAAGTGTACGATTTTTTCGGCCAATCGAGTTATCACTGAAGATGTTAAAAATTGCATTCTCTTATACAAAGAAGTTGGACTTTCAGTTAGAGAAATAATACGTGTTATGAAACTTAAGAAAAATGTGAAACATGGACATCTTCCATTTTTTCAACGGGATATTCGTAATCTTTATATGAAAATGAGAAAGATGCATGCTGTGAATGATGCTATGGATCTCTCACAATTTTGTAAAGTTGCTAAAGAAAGGAATTCTAAGTTTCAATATGCATTCACAACTGATAAAGAGAAAAGGTTAGAGCATATTTTTTGGTCGCACCCTCATAGTTTTGATTGGTACCAAAAATATGGAGTTGTGGTTGTTTTTTATACTACTTACAAAGTAAATGCTTATGATATGCCTTCTGGTATTTTTGTTGGTGTCAATAATCATGGAAAGACGATTATCTTTGGTTGTGCACTTCTTTGAAACAACTAATGCTTTTCGATGGCTAATGAAGGTACTCTATTTATCTTATAACTTCGTACAACTGTTTTTCCATTTTATTTAATTAATTAGTGGAATAATATTAATACATATCATTTGAAATGTTTACATGTTCTAATAAAAAAAAATTTATTAGCAGAATTTTGCATGTTTAATGAAGAAACAACCCACGACAATTTTGACAGATCAAGATCCATGGATTATGGAGGCAATATCAAAAGAATTACCACTCACAAAACATGCCTTTTGTATATGGCATATTATTGCTAAGTTTAGTGGTTGGTTTACATCTATTCTTCGTATTCAATATTCAAATTGGTGCATAGAGTTCTACAAGTTATACAAGTTAGACTCGTGAAGAATTTGAGGGTCAATGGACTCAAGTTATGGAAAAGTATGGCATGCTTACTAACAAGCATGTAATTGGTTTATATCAAATCAAGCACTTTTGGGTACCATGTTACCTTCGTGGACATATTTTTGGTGGAATGACAACAATCGGAAGATCGGAAAGTATAAATGCCTTTATTAAACGGTTTGTTAGTTCTCACATAAACTTGATCCAACTCATTAAACAAGTAAGTCAATACTTACCATTGATTTCCTTTGTTGTATAATTTGTTTTATTTTTTTATTTGCTAATATTTGTTGTCTTTATATGTCATATAAAAGTTTTTAATTTATTTTATTATTTATAATCTTAGGTTGATCTTGCCATTGAAGATGTTGAACAAACACGATCACATGATACAATGTTAGAGACATTTAGAGGTTCTTCTTTAAGAACATTGTCACCATTAGAAGACCAAGCACACAATGTTTTGACACCTTATGCTTTCAAAAATTTTCAAAAGGAGTTTGAGAGATCAACACAATATTTAGTTCATCAAGAAAACCGTAGAATTTGTGCTACAATATTATAAAGATGAAACTAGTCAAAAGCACAAGGTCTTATGGGATGGTGAGGTGACTATTTGTAGTTGCAAACATTTTGAATTTTGGGGTATACTTTGTCGTCACATTCTTAGTGTATTCTTTCACAAAGATTGTTACCATATTCCACCATTGTATTTAACATCACGTTGGTGTTGTGAAGCCCCATTAAGTGAAAAAGAATTGCTAGTGTTGGATGATGAAAATTTAGTAGGCAAGGAAAAGTAACATATTTTGTATTTTTGCTTAGGAGTTCATAGCAAATGTCGCTAGAAAGCAATTAGAATGGGAAACACAAAACATTGCTCTCCAATTTCTCCACCATAGCCTACATAATTTAGTAAGATAACTTATTCCATGTTTTTAATATAGTGAATTATTTTACAATTTTACTTGATGTAAATATTTCATGTTTCCACATTGATCCACCAACTTCTTCATAATAGCTTCCATAAATTTCTTCACATGCATTTTTTAAATAGTTTTATAGTTACAATTTCATTATGCATTTTATATAATTTGCTCGGAGGATATTTTTCCCCTTTAAGGGTTAATACTGAATTTCATTATGCATTTTCACTTTGAAAGCTCGAATTTGTGTAAAAACACACAAGAGCTTGTTTAGACCCCAAATTAAAAATTACGGCTCGGTTGATTTTACTCTAACTTAACTAAGTGCAGATAAGAGTAAAAGTGAGTGAACAAATAATAAAACTACTCTAAGCAATTTTCATCAAATAACAGCAATAAAATGAAAGCTAAAAGAGTAGGGAAGAAGGATGCAAACACAAGATAACACCGCGATGTGTTATAGAAGAGGAAACCGAAGAACTCAGCGAAAAACCTCTTCGCCGCCCTCCAAGTGGTAAATCAATCCACTAGAGAATAAAGTTGGAGTACACGAATAACAAAAGACCCTCCAAGCCTAGTCTAGCCAATGTACTTGAGCCCTTCAAATTCCTGCTACCAACGAACTTCTCGGAGTCATGTCTTCTCTAGTTTTCCGAATCCCGCAATACGCCCTGATTGCATCGGCCAAGCCTCATCGACTTCTTTTGGCAAATCTCCAAAGCTTCTTAAGCTCCAAAACACTCTCTACACTCTGAATAGTTGTGGGTTGTGTTTGGGTACAAATCTCCTCTCAAGGTATGACAATGGGAGAGGGAAGGAGAAGAGTCTACAATGATTTCTCACTAAGGATGAGTAGCTCTCTCTCTAAAAGATGGGTGTGTGTGTTGTAGAAAATCTATCTAGGGTTTTTCTCTCTGAATGGTCTCTCATACTTTTGTGGGTAATGAGAGTATATATAGTATAGGTGAAAGGTAAGAAAGTCACACTTAAAATCCTCCAGGCAGAGAGTTTCGCGAGTATCTCGCGAGAAGGCCTTACTCGCGAGACACTCGCGAAATCCTCCAGGCTGGCATGACTCTTCAGCTTCCAGCATGTGCTTCTCACGTGGCTCTTTCACAGGTTAGTTTCTCGCGAGCTTCTCGCGAAATCCACTTGTTCTTCAATTCATGCTCGATTCTTCACCAACTTAATACTAAACCCAATATAATAAAATCCCACAAAATACAAGGAACAAAATTAAAGCAATTACAACACTTTTTGTCATGGAATAAAGCCAACATAAAACATAGTTGTAAATCACAACTTTACAATCTCCCCTTTTGGCTATTCCGTGACAAAACACCATATAACAAACTTTAGACTTAAACGTGAGTTTGGGAACAATGGCGAAACTCACTCACACCTAAATCTAAAACCTGTGATGAATTTGGAACACGTATATCTGTAACCTGAAACACTTGTACAAAACACATTAGATTCTTAAGGTAAATCAAGTGATAAAAGGAAAAGTATAATGTAACAAGTAAAATGCGATCAAGTAAACATGATGTGAAACATATGAGCAACTTGATCAAACACATGACAGTCATATGGAAATGACCACAATGATCATATAGCAAAGCAAATGATCATCCGAACATGCAACCAATAAAGCACAATGGCATAAGGATGTATGCATGTCCAATACAAACACGATGCGATGAGAGCAAACAAGCATAGATACTAAATGTAACTTAAATCACCATAAAGCAACGAGAAAACAAGCATAAGGTAAAACAAGACAAAACAAGGTTAACGAGAAAACAAGCATAAGGTAAAACAAGACGAAACAAGGTTTTCTCAAAAAAATGTCTTTTCCCCCTCGATATATGCATCTCCCCTATGGCTTTCTCCCCCTACGAATGTGCTCGATGTAAGGTTGAATTTAATCAACCATTCTGTTGGCTTTATTCCGTGCCAAATTTTCTTGTAATTCAGCATTTAGAAACCCTGTATTTAGGTGGGAATCATGTAAGGGTAGTGTGTGTGAGAGTGAAGAAAAGCTCAGAAGTGTGCATTCTGCAGGGACTCGCGATTGGATCTCGCGGGTGGCTCACGGCTGGCAAGTCGCCAAAAGCAGGCACACGTGTGAAGCATGCAAGGGAGCTAAAGAGTCATGCCAGCTGTTGCACTACAGGACAAAAGTCCCAGGCTGGCCAGGCTATTAGCTGGCGACTCAGTCCAATCGCGAGGCCAAGTCGTCAGACCACTCTATTTAGGAAAAACTAACCTTTCACATTCCAAACACACACCAGTATAAATACCCTTTATACCCACGTATTGTAGAGAGCTTCCAGAGAGAATTTTGAGAGAGAAACCCTAGAGAAAAACAAGATTGACTCATCCATAATCTTCATCTTTGTTTCTCCAAATTCCTCTACTCTCACCCTCTCCATTGTTACATCCTTGAGAGGTACATTAGCCAAAACCTTTTCTCACCATACTCAAATCTGTGAGAAGGCTATTTGGTGCTTGGGAAGTAGTTAAGAAGGGACCAATTGACATTGGTTGATGCTATGGGCTATAGCGGGATCCGGTAAGCTAGAGAAGACAAAGGTTCGGCGTAATCTCGTTAGAGCAAGAAGCTTGGAGGGCTTAGGTACACTGGGTAGATTAGGCTTGGAGGGTCTTCTGCTGTTCATGTATCCCAACTTGATTCTCTAGTGGATTATTGACCGCTTGAAGGGCGGCGGAAAGGTTTTACGCCGTGGATTTTGGTTTCCTCTTCGATAACACATCACTGTGTTGTCTTTGTGTTTGCATCTCTCTTCCCTTAATCTTTGCCATCTAATTTCTACTGTGGTTGTGATTTTATTTGGTTTAGATTGCTTTTATCAATTCTGTTTTAGCTTATCTTCATATTTCGCACATACATTGTTTGATAATAAGCTTGAATTGGTAATTTGTAATTTGGGAATCTAAACGTTCATAGGTGTTTTACACACTATTTGAACATTCACTCGAGGTAGAATTTCTCCTCCTAAGAATGTGCACATGAGTCATATAGAAATGACGATACACTTCGGTATACTTTCTAGTATACTCTCTCCCTTTTTGTCACGAATAGACAAATGAGTCAAGAGGAAGGAGGGAAAGAAAAGAAGATATGAGCAAGGGTATGATGCCTGAGGGGTGCAAGATGAATGAGAAAATGAAACTCAAACAAAAGACAAAAACATCTTTAAAAAATGCTACAAAGTATAAAGTAAACATGACATGCTAAGGATGATGAAACAAAGTATAGACCAAGGCATGACATAGACATAAGAATATGTTATATGTGCTAAAAGGTCTAAAAAGACTTAACTAGCATGAGTGAATGCAAAACATGTCAAGTCTTAGAGTGTGTGTAGCAAGGTGCATCTAGTGTGCATGTGAGATGCATGACCAATGCATGAGCAAAGCACTCACGGGGCAAAGTGTGTAAAACACGCAACCAATTATCAAAACATGATAAACATGCATAATCATGGTAATCCCCAAAAATTGGTACTCATTGGAGTCCAAAACAACGAGAAAATGCCATTTGGGCATTTTATCAAACACTTAGAGTGCACACACTACACATGTATGTTAAACAATGCATGAACATATGGAAATCTTGCCTAAATACATGTTATTTTTGCCACAAGGGGCCAACATCCAAAGAAAATCAACATTTAAAACAAAACCCAATAAAAAAGACTGACAAAAATTAAGTTTTCCAACTCCCATTTGAGAAAATCCCAACTATGAACATAAAACCCCCCAAAAACATAATCTAAGGATCAAAATCAATGAAAAGAGTTAAAGATTACCTTAGAGATGTTTATGGAGTGTAAAACACTTGAAATTAGTTGGGTTTTGATGTTGAAGCATTAAAATAGGGGTTTGGGAGAAAATGGGAGAAGTTTAAACAAATGTCTCATGAAATGCCTTTTAAAAAGCAGATCTGGTAATTTTCGCGGGAAGCTGGGAATTTTCGCGGGTAAGCCTTACTCGCGAAACTCTCTGTCCAAACTTCGCGACTAAGCTTTACTCGCAAAATTTTTCGCGAGTAAGCCTTACTGGCGAAAACACCCAGAAAACATGTTTTTTCACTCAAAAACAACTTGAAAAACTTTGAAAACATGGGTGATACAAATCACCTCCAAAAGCAAACAAAAAGAACAAAAATCTTTTTGGTTTGATCCACATATGGTTGAGCACACACACATCTCATTTGAACATGTACAATCATACAAATGAAATAAGCATTCATTGAACATTAGACTTGTGTATTATGTGTGTGTATCAAATGTGGAATAGTCCTTAGTCTAGAGTGAAACTTCAATGATCAATTCAATCAAGTCATACACAACTAATACTAAGTCAAGTGGTCTATCTCAATTATAGAAATGAACATATATGACCTCCCACAAGAAAATGATTACATATCTTTGAAGCTTTACTTTTGGCTTCTTTCAACTCAAAGCTTTTGATCATTTATGAACAATACATCTCATTTTAAGATTGATGCCTGAAATTTTTTATATTTCAATTTTGAGAGAAAGCCTTTGGTTTTTGGGCACCATACATTTCAATATAAGTCGCTTTCCCTTTTTCCTAGTCAAATACTAGTATGTGCGACGGCTTTTGCAACTTATTATCTCTTTTCGAGATTTGACATTTGTTGAGCTATAGAGCAAAAACATAAAGGTGTGGAAAGATATATAGGCACAAGTCTATGCATGTATCAAAACCATCAAGACTATTGACTAATCATTCATGACAAGCTTGAAAATCGATTTACAACAATCACACATAGATGTCAAGATTTCTCGACACCTTCCTCGACAGATGGCTTGACACCTCTCGACACCTTCATCTGTCGAGATTTACTGAGGCTCTATTTAAATACCTCATGCAATCCGCCTCTCATTTCTGTCGATCTCCCTCTCGATTGCTCTGACTCTTCCTCTCCTAAACACTCTCATCTCACTCCAACACCTCTTCCTCAAGGTTTCTTCAAGCTTTTTCAAGATTTTCTTCACTTGGTAAGCTTCTAATCTCTTCCATTTCATGCATTTCATGTTTTGAAACCTAGGTTTTGGGGTTTTTTTTGAATTTTTTTTGGGATTTTTCAAAATTGATGAGTTTTTGTTGAAATTTTGGGATGGGTTATTGCTTAAATGAGTTTAAAATCTCATGCATTGCATCACATTTGCATTATAACAGTATTACCATGCATTTAGATGTGTACAATCTGTTTGTATGCTGGTAGGATTGGATTGGGCTGAGCCCATGATGTATTTACTTTGCATGTCACATGTTCATGCATTTCCCATGCATACGTACTCCAATTTCATTATATTTATATATTGTGAAACTGTTTGGAGCTTTTCTGATTGTCTTTCTCTCTTTCCTTCTACTTCTGGTTACGTTAGTAGTGTCTATGGCACCTAAGCGTAAATCCACTCTGGTCTAGAATCCTCTTCACTCCGGGGCCTCTTCGTCTTCTGATCCTACTCCTATCTCTGTTCGGTTCTGTGATGATAATGCCCACAAGGCATTCTCGAAGAACTTTTCCCGACGAGGCATTCATTCGAAACGCTAAGTCATCCTGGCAGACTTCGCCGACACCGACCTTCCCATTGTCATTCACTCTCGGGATTGGGAGTCACTGTGTGACACCCCGGTCACCTGTCTACCCGTGCTTATTCAGGAGTTCTACTCCAACATGCACGGTTTTGATTGCTCCGTACCTCAGTTTTTCACTCGAGTTCGCAGTTGGAATATTCCTGTCACACCCCAACTTGTTGCGGATGTGCTTAGGGTTCCTAGGGTAGAGTTTCCCGACTATCCTTCTTGTGAGTGTCTGAGGACCGTGTCCAAGGATGAGCTCAAATCCACTTTTTGTGAGCGCCCTTCCGAGTGGGGTGAGCGTCAGTTCACTTACTGTTCGACCTTTGCCAAAGGTCCACAGTTTTTGAACATGGTTATGACTTTTGTTCTTTTTCCTTTCTCTCACTATAACTCGATTACTGAGCCTCGTGCTCGTTTCTTGTTGTCCCTTTTGGAGTATCTCACCATAGACTTCCCTTCTTATTTCATTTTGTCTATCACTGATGTTCACTAGGATTCGGCGTCCCGTGATAAGCTCATCTTTCCTTTCGCTATCACGAGGATCTTATGCCATTCCTCCGTCCCCTTTCCTTCGTCCGACCATTTTTCCTATATGTGTGTCATAGACTCTGCTACCGTAAAACATAGTGAGGCGTAGTTTAGGTCGCGACAGGATTCAACAGCTTCTCCCTCTCGTTCGACTCCATCACGATCGGCCCCTTCACGATCTGCTCCCTCCTCTTCTATGGGCGATGTGTCAGTTAGAGACATCATGGTGCAGTTGCAGCGCATGGATGCAGATGATGGAGATGCTAGCTCTACCGATGAGATGTCTACTTGACACTCTTACCCTTTGTCACTCATGACAAAAAGGGGGAGTAGTTTTGGTATGAGAGTAGTCATACTTAGAGGGAGAGTTAATATAGGACATTTTAGTTTTAGGGGGAGTGTTGTTGAGTGCTGAGGGATGTAGTGAGGATTACTTGTATCTTTTTCTTTTCTCTATTTTAGATACATGTGTTCTTGTACATTAGGTCTTGTGACCATATTTATGATATACATTGTACTTATTTCTCTCTATATGATGATGTATGTTGTTTCTTTCACCTACCTCTTATATATGTTGTTTCTTTTTTCTCTTTATACACATGCTTCTTATATCTTGTATGCAATCTATTATTTCTGTTTCACACTAAGATGCCTTGATGAGTTTTGTTTAAAGTGTTTCAGAAATACAGGTTGTAAAAGTCTACTTGTCATAAACTCTCTTCTTGCAAAGTTTTTCAAGAGTTTGTGTTAGAATAGATTTTATTGTATTCAACAAGTAAATATGAGTTGAGTAATTTATGACTTCTCTCATATGTTCATTTGTTTGTTGTGGTTTTGTCATGGATTGCCAAAGGGGGAGATTGTTAGGACATATGTGTTTCACATGATAAGAACATATGTCATGATTTTATGTAATTGGCTAATCTTTTGATAAAATGCACTTTACTTGTATTTGGGTAGATCTAGGATGTGTTTAATACTTCAAGAAACCATGTTTCAAGATCAAGTGTTGAAGCCTTCAAGTCTGTCCAAGAAAACAAGCTGAAAGTTTAGAGTTACTAAAACTCGACAACTATCTCGACAGCTAGTATGTGTCGAGGTTTAAGAAGCTATTTCAGCCCCGTGGCTCGACAGCTAGCTTGACAAATGCTCGACAGCTTCTATCTGTCGAGGTTTACAAAAAATAGAATTTCTGATATGTTTTTCTTGGGATCTGTGGATGTGTCTTTGGGACTTCTTTTCTCCTAACCCTAGACATATAAAAGGATTGTTTTAAGGGCCATCAAAGAGTTCACAAGTTGCATAAGCATTGAGCAAACTCTGTTCAAGCAAATTGTGGCCGGAGACGAAGTTCTTGCCTTAGTTCATCTCTTTCTCTTGAAGAAGTTGCTGTGTATGTGCACCGTAGGGTTTTATGACCAAGCATCTTCTTGATCTTCATCGTGTGGATGAACTGAAGAACTCTGCAGCCAACAACCTTCTTAGTTGGTAATTGAAGTCGCGTACTGGGATCCGCGCAATTGGTTAGTCACGTACTTGGGAGCCGTGAATCGAAAGGAGGAACTGTCACTACAGAACAAGTCCAATTGGGTATTGGGGTAAGGGTTCAACTGTAAGTTGGTAAGGTACTTGGGATTCCTTTACTTGTAACCGCTTGTTGTGATAATAGTGGAGTTTCGGGAGTGGTGACCTGAAAATTACCCGATGGGGTTTTTGCCGTGTTGGTTTTCCCTATTCGTAAACAAATTACTGTGTCAATTTATTTTCCGCTGCATATTAGGTTATTGTGATTTATTTGTAATACCACGCGTTTTGCATGATAAATTTATTAATTAATAACTTAGCTAATTAATTAATTAATTTCAATCACAAAGGGTCAATCTGTTTGTGGCCTATCACTGATCAACTAGTTTGTTAGACAAAACAAGTTTAGCATCCAAGTCCATATTCAAATATTCAAACTCTTTCAACTTTTCAAGAGAATTTTCAACAAGCTTCTTATACTTTTCAACCAATTTATTGGATTCATTGAGCTTAGCAATCAAATCATCCTTTTCACAACGAAACTTGCTCAAATTCTTACGAAAAAGAGTAGGGAAGAAGGATGCAAACACAAGATAACACCGCGATGTTAGAAAGTTTGATGTAACTTCTTAGCCTCTTTCTTCAAAAGTTTGATGTTAGAAATATCAACAACACCCAAAGATTCATGTAACATGGCATCACAATCATGAGGATAAACATGTATAGAGGCATTTTCACAAACACATAGCATGCTACAATCATCAACAACCAAGGAAGCATACAAATCACTATTCATGGCAATAAACACAAGGGGTCAAGGATCACACTTAAGTAATGAAATCAAAACAAGTGTACCCGCTCTGATACCAATTGAAAGCTCGAATTTTTGTAAAAATACACAAGAGCTTGTTTAGACCCCAAATTAAAAATTACGGCTTGGTTGATTTTATTCTAACTTAACTAAGTGCGGAATAAGAGTAAATGCGAGCGAACAAACAATAAAACTACTCTAAGCCATTTTCATCAAATAATAGCAATAAAATGAAAGCTAAAAGAGTAAGGAAGAAGGATGCAAACACAAGATAACACTGCGATGTGTTATCGAAGAGGAAACTGAAGAACTCGGCGAAAAACCTCTCCGCCACCCTCCAAACGGTAAATCGATCCACTAGAGAATAAAGTTGGAGTACACGAATAACAAAAGACCCTCCAAGCCTAGTCTACCCAATGTACTTGAGCCTTCCAAGCTTCTGCTACCAACAGACTTCTCGTAGTCATGTCTTCTCTAGCTTTTCGGATCTTGCAATACGTCCGATTGCATCCGCCAAGCCTTACAGGCTTCTTTTGGCAAATTCCCAAAGCTTCCCAAGCTCCAAAACACTCTCTACACTCTGAATAGGTGTGGGTTGTGTTTGGGTACAAATCTCCTCTCAAGGTATGACAATGGGAGAAGGAAGGAGAAGAGGGTACAATGATTTCTCACTAAGGATGAGTAGCTCTCTCTCTAAAACATGGGTGTGTGTGTTGTAGAAAACCTATCTAGGGTTTTTTTCTCTTAATGGCCTCTTATACTTTTGTGGGTAATAAGGGTATATATAGTATGGGTAAAAGGTAAGAAAGTCACACTTAAAATCCTCCAAGCAGAGAGTTTCGCGAGTATCTCGCGAGAAGGCCTTACACGCGAGACACTCGCGAAATCCTCGAGGCTGGCATGACTCTTTAGCTTCCAGCATGTGCTTCTCACGTGGCTCTTTTGTGGGTTAGATTCTCGTGAGCTTCTCACAAAATCCACTTGTTCTTCAATTCATGCTCAATTCTTCACCAACTTAATAATAAACCCAATACAATAAAATTCCACAAAATACAAGGAACAAAATTAAAGCAATTACAATAGTTTTTGTCATGGAATAAAGCCAATATAAAATATAGTTGTAAATCACAACTTTACACACTTTATATAAATTTATAATATTTGCTTAGAGGATATTTTTTCCACTTAAAGGTTAATACTGAATTATAACACTATCTTCCAATCATTGAAATATTAATTAGTTATAATATTAACAAAATTGCCAAAAGCAGATGATAATTTCCATTCATTATAATTTGAGATTATTATATTTTACAATCACAGAAATACATAGGGGTGTGGTGAGTGTTCATACTAAAAAATTATTTTACCCACAAACACTCATCACACCCCTTGTATGTTTCAGTTGGTTTTTATTTTCTTATTTTTAAATATATATATATTTATATATAAGGATTCCCCTTTTCGAATTATACTTTTATGTGGTTTAAAAATAACCTCATTAATGAATGGTAATTTTTTTTAGAAATAGTGTCATAAATGTCAAATAAAAAAATTTCATTTTGAATTAAAGAAGAGAACCCTTAAAATTTAGGATTTTTTTCCCTTCATGTTCATATTTTTATTCCCTAAAATTTAGTATTTTTTTTTTAATTCCTTTTTCATATGAATAAAAGTAAAACACCCCCAATTTAAAAAATAAAATTTAGCATTCTTTCCCCTCACGCTCATTTTCATACCCAAACTTTTTTCTATATTACTACACCATTCTTAAACACACATTCAAAAAAGAAATTACTGTTATTACTTATCTTTAAAGTTTATCCTTTCTATTTGTTTGAAAAATAAAAATTTATATTTTTAAATTATAATAAATGCAAATTATTAACATTTACCTAAAAAAATTAAATAGCACTTAAGCACGCGCAACATGCATGCTTAAAGGCTAGTGTGTGTGCATGTGTGTGTCTAGATATATATATATATATATATATATATAAAAGAGGATTCACATTTTTCAACTGGACTTTTACGTAGTTCAATAATACTCTCATTAATGAAAGGTAACTTCATTTTAAAATAGGGTCATAAATGTCGAATAACAAATTTCATTTTGAATTCAAAAAGAAAATTCCTAAAATAAAAAAAAATAAAAGATTATCTCTAAAATAACAAATTTCATTTTGAATTTCATTTTAAATACCCTCATAACAATTACTACTTATCTCTAAAGTTTATCATTTTTATTTGTTTGAATATAAATAAATATATATATTTCTAAATCTATATATATATATATATATAATAATAGATAAAGTTTAGAGAAAATTTAATTAGATTCTATAATTGAAGTATAATTTTGCGTCATTTGTCCTAAATTATTTATTTTTAAAGAGAGTTTTATTTCTTAATTTTGGAGTCATATGTGGGACCCCATCATAAATATATATCCAAATGAGTTATTGCGTACAAAAACCAAAGAGTCTAGAATTAATGAACATAATTTTTTTTTTTTAAATAGACAATTTACATTTTCTACCTAATAATATTCTTACAAGACTTTTTAAAGAGTTAAAAAAAATGACTATCAATAATATTCAAATTATATTATGCATCATACATTTTAAGTATATCCATGTATATGCATGAGGTTACAAGCTAGTTATAATAAATGAAAATTATTAACCTTTACCTGAACTTTATGTGGTTCATAAATACCCCTGACTCTACATTCAATAGCTTGAGACAAAACTTGGGAACAACCTGGTAAAAATATATCTCCAACTCCACTTAAAATACCTACAAAATAGGACACTCTCCTTCTAATATATGTCTTCATAACAAATTATCCAAAATTTAAAATAAATAAATAAATAACTTCTCAATCCACTTTGTATATTTCCTTCAAGACCACGTTCCAACTTTTTTTTTTTTTTTTACTTTATCAAGACTCACCGGTTTCTTTTATTTAATTTTTGAGTTGTGTCTTAATCTTGTGTGTGTGTGTATTATTTTTTTGCATTTTGGTGAAATTTTCTTGATGGATGTTATTGCTACGTATACCTTTTTGCCCCAACAATAACAATCAGTAACAACCTGCCACTTAGGATTTGTTGTAAAAATGTTGTAAAAATGTTGTAGACATATCATTTCTCTTTATTTTTTATTTTAAGACCGGTTTTAAGATTTTAACTATAAGAATCAGAAATCTTTATTTCTTGGGTTCCAAGGAAATAAACTACTCTTTGTAGGCAATGAATAAATTGCACCCAAGTGATTAAAAACCTAAAGCAAACCCTAAATTAAACACAGTCCATTCAAATCCTAAAATACACACTGCCTCACAAAACTCTCTCAGACAAAACCAAAGAACAACACTCATTAGGCATGGATCATGAGTCCACACTTAGCACTAGTGCAGGCCGTGAGATTGGCGTGGCCGTTGATCTATCTAATGAATCAGTTGATGCCATATGATGGGGCATCCACCACTACCTTAGACACAGCGACAACGTTACTCTTCTCCACCTCGAGCCCACCGAGATGGACGCCAATGTGACCACAATTCTATCGAACCCTTTGATGTATACTGGGATATTATGAGCACTTGATTGAGTTTTCTAACCCTTTGGTTATTAGAAAACTTTTTTTTTTCTCATGATTTCTTAATCACACTAACCTTTTTGTGATCCTATAGCCATCTTTTCACTAGTCTTAGGTTTCTTCATCAAAACACCAAATATCAACCTTTATCCAAGTTGTTAATTCACACACAAAACTGAGGTAGTCGATTTCAGCCGAGGGACTAGTCAATCAATATCCCTGTAAGGTGCTAAAGGGGTGAGATATGGGTTTTTCCCACAACCCATATTCTCCTCCTTGATTTTCTTTATTTGTTCTATTATAGCTTTAAGTTCTTTTAATTATCATGTTGTTCTTATTGATATGATGCATGATGTGTTTGATGATTCCTTGGATAACATGTTGTTTACATGTGCTTTGATTTCATATTCTATGCATAACATGAATCTGGAAATTGGATTGAAACCCTAGGTGCGTACGCCGACATAATGGTGCGTACGCACTTTTAGGGCAAAATCCTTTTTTTTTTTTTCTTTTTTTTTTGTTTATTTATTTATTTATTTTAATAATGTCGTATAGTTTTTATTCATTTTTCATGTTATTTGTATGTATATATCTTGTTGTTTGTTTTGTTTACCTATTTAATTAGTATATCAAAAAATACCAAAATCATTTAAAATTGTGAAGTTGTAGTGGGGTAAAAAGAGAGGCCCATCCCCGACTTGGGCCTGGCCCATCCAAATTCAGTAGGCTCTAGTTGCCTTTCATTTTGCCGAGCATAACATTGACAAATATGCTGGGATGAACATGCTGCCAAGCACAAAATTGGTGTCAAGCACAAGTTACTAAATGATCTCCCCAATGTCAAAGCTTCAGGTCCCACTTCTAATAAATGATTTGATATGCAAGAATAGTGCTATAGACACAAAGAGTCACCTAAGTCCCAAAATTGGTAGGACCCACATATGTGTGAAATATTCTGACATCATGAGGGCTCCACTAAAGGGAGGGTATAAAAGAAGGAAGGAAAACTAAAGAAGGGGTTTGAACAAAATTGGGGGGAGAGACATGAGAGAAAGTGAGAACATAGTCTAGGGATTACTGAGGTCTTGCTCAAACCTCAAACAGGGAGCTTGGCTATTGGGAAGCCTTCTCAGCTAGGCCTAATTCGAGGCAGTCCAACAAAAAATAGAACTAGGATGTGATCCATCATGGCATAAATCACTCCAGGGGTCTCCATTGTGAGCTATACCCAATCAAGAACACAAATAAATTGGGGGACCAAATCCCAAAAAGCCCAAGACTTTTGGAAAAGAGCCACCCCACCACTCTTGATGTACACAGCAGAATCAACTGAGACAACTTATAAATAAATGGTCTATAAAAAAATACAAAAAAAAAAAAAAAATGGGAAACCAAAATTATAGGCTCTCGGGCTTTTCGAAAATGAAATGATAATAGTAGATCATGAACATGAACCAGACCTTCATAGACTAGACACGTGAAAATTGTATATATATACACACACACCCACACACACACATATATATATATATATATATATATATATATATAAAAGTACATATTATTGATTTATTTATACCACACAAAATATGTGTAGGGTGAAAAGTATCATACAAACATATTACATTGAATTGGAGTAGGCAACCAATATTATCAACTACAACAATTTTATTCATGTTAAAGAAAATGGGAACGCTAGTAATTGTAGCAACATATTCATGGCTTTATTTTTTAGGGAAGTGTCTTTAACTGAATTTCATGTTGACACATCTCCTCCAATTCACTCTTCTTCATGTTGGATGGCCAACTGCAAAAGTCTTTCTAAACCAATCATACTTCCTTTTGATCATAATTTTCCCAACAAAAACTCCAACTATAAATCCACATCCGTACCCCATCATAACTGCTTTCCAATCAAACTCAAATGGAGACTCTGATCCTTGATCTTCTACAAAAATTGATGGTGGAGGTGTTGGGTCCTTGGAACCGGCACATTTTTTTGACAATGGGCTTCCGCACAATCCCTCATTTCTATCGAATGAACTGTTTTCAAATGTGAAAAATTGTTTTCCTTGTGGTATAGGTCCTGTGAGATGATTATGAGACACATTCAAGACAACAAGGAATGTGAGATCTACCAATTGCATAGGAATCTCTCCACTGAGCATGTTTTGAGAAAGGTCCAGCGATTCCAGGTATGTAAGGTTTACCAAAGACAATGGGATAGAACCAGTAAGAATATTTTTGGAAAGGTTAAGTGTATGAAGCACTCTTAGATTACCCACAATTTTTGGAATTTCTCCTTCAAACTTGTTGCTTGAGAGATCAATGGCCACAAAGATATTTTGGATCCTCTCATATTCTATCCTTATGCCTTTGATTGTGAATGTCATTGGATAACTGAAAGTGAAAAACCAGCCATTGATTGATATTTGGATTTGTCCATTTGCCTTCATATATGTTAAGCCACCTGCATCAAAGCTTTTCATGGATTTCCAAATTTGGAAGTATTCAGATGGCAACTTACCAGAAAAATTATTGTTAGAAAGGTCGATGACACGTAATTTTGGAAATCCAAAATTTGCATTAGGTGTAAGAATACCATGGAATCCATTTGATTGCAAAATGAGGATTCTTAGCTCTGGAAGAATGTCCAACCAAGAGGGGAAAAAATCAATTATATGATTGTTTCCAAGATCAAGAATTTCCAGCATAGTACAATTGGCTAGTGAACTTGGTAAAGGCCCTTGAAAACCATTATGATTCAAACTGATCATCCTCAATTTACATCCTTCCAGGAATATTTGGGGAATACGGCCATGGAAGTTGTTGTGCCGTAGATTAAAAACTGAAAGGTTTCTCAAATTTCTTAAACATTGGGGAAGGAAGCCACTCAAGTTGTTGTATGACAAATCAAGATAAGATAGAGAACTTAGATTACAAATCATTTGAGAGATTTCTCCATGAAACAAGTTATTAGAGATATCATAAGAAATAATGGAAGGAGGTGGAATTGGGAGAGACACATGAAACTTGTTATCTAGAAGGTCCAACTTTTTAAGACCGGTCCACGGGAGTGTACCTAGAGTTTGATCGAAACCTGTGAGGAAGTTTGCAGAAAGGTCCAAAATCACAAGACTGTCTTTACTTACGTTTGCAATCCACTTTGGTATTTGGCCATGAATTGTGTTGTTATGAAGTATCAAAACTTCCAACTGATCTTGGTTTCGGAGGAAATCTGGGAAGTCATTTAAGTGACACGAACCCAACCCTAATACCTTAAATTTTTGAAGGGTAGTGTTGGTATTGGGATTAATATGCAATGAAAGATCGTTACCAGATAGTTGGAGGTAAAAGAGGCTTTTGAGTTCTAGAAACAAGTCAAATTTTACTGTGCCACTCAATTGATTTAAAAATAGATCTAGAATTTGAAGGTTCTTAAGATTGGAAATTGACATTGGAATTGGACTATACAAGTTATTTGCTTGAAGCCACAAAATATTTAGTTGGGTGAGGTTTGCTAGCCAAGATGGGATAGGACCAGTTAAATCATTGTAACCTAGATGTACAGTTTTAAGCTGAGTCAAGTTTCTAAGAGAAAACGAAATGAAACCAAATAAATTGGTATTTTTTAGATACAAATGAGTGAGTTTGGTATGCTTACCAACCCAAGACAAAGTTCCTCGGTTGAAATTGTTAGATGAAAGCCTTAAATAAGTGAGCTCAGTAAGGTTATCAAATGTGGACGGTATTGGTCCAGAGAAATTGCATCCTCCAACATCCAAGCTAAATAAGGATTTCAGGTTACCAATTGAATCTGGTAGCATGCCAGAGAAACTTGTGCCCACAAGTCCCAAAACTTCAAAGGGGCTACTTCTGTTAAATTCTGGAAAATGTCCAGTGAGATTTGAATTGAAGCTCACATTGAGAGATTTGAGATTTGGAAGCTGAAAAATTCCTATTGGAAACTCACCGTGCAAACCACAATCACTAAGATCAATAGATGTTAAAGAAGATAAGTTTGCCAAGTTACTAGGTATAGTAGATAATATTTCAACCTCACTAAGAACAAGTTCTTCCAAGTTCATTAACTTATCAGTTATACTTTTGAGACCATGCTTGTGGAGACTCAATGAATTCAAACCGAGATCTAGGGAAACTAACTTAGAAAGCTGTAAAATTTCTGATGGGATTTGACCTGAAAATGCAGAATTAGAGAGGTTGAGGTAAGTAAGCTTTGAAAGCTGCCTTACACCAAGTGGGACTCGGGAGTGATTGAAGTTGTTGTTGGCGAGATTAAGCCATTGGAGGTGAACAAGCTGGAAGAGGCTGCTGCTGGAGTTGATGGAACCATAAAGGTAACTGCTACTAAGGTCAAGGCTAGTTACATAACCCGTGTTTTCATCGCATTGAACACCATCCCACATGCAGCAATCACTATTGTGTGTCAGCCACGACGAAATCTTTGAATTTGCAGGAGCATAAGATGGTGGCTGATTGATGGTAAAGGTTTCTTTGAATTGCAACAAGGCGAAACTCTCATCATCATGGCAAAGTGGCCGCACAGAAGAAAAGGAGCCAACAGATATAAGAGAAAGGCACCACAGGAAAAAAAGAAAGCGCATGAACACGAAGAGAAAAAGTTGCAAACCCATAATGTTGTACTGGATTTTGTTTAGCACTCTTAGATAAGCAGGTAGGTGAATCTAGGAGCTTTTATAGACATATATGTTAGTGATCTTGTGCACTTAATTTCACATCGCACGTGTGAATTCAAGTTAGACGACTCCACTTAATATCACACTGCACACGTGAATTCATGAAACACGAGGCTGTGAGCAATGTTTCAAACACGCAATATTAGTCACCTCTCAATACAGGCATATTTTGACGAAAAGGATAATTTTTGAAAATATTTAGGAAAAAAACATTAGGTCAAACTTATTTAGTTATATAGTATCTTTTTTGGAACTTAAGTTTACCAAACTTAAGTTCCAAGAATTATAGCAATCTGATCAAACATAATGTTTGGATCTCAAGTTTGGTAAACTCAAGTCGAGTTCCAAAAAAGTGCTACATAACTAAATAAGTATGGCCAAGTGCTATTTAGCAAATTTTTTCCTCAATACAAGTCACCTCGCAATACAAATTGAGACTTAAAACAATGACTTTAAATGATATTTTTTCTTTTTACATTCCAATTTCAATTAAGGAATATTTATATTTGATTATCTATATATATTTTTTGGATGTAAAAAATTTATAACGTAGTTTTTGTATTTAGCTTTTACTAACATCTTGTTTCCAATTTGTTAGGGTCAATCTTCTATGTAATTGGCTAATCTTTTGACAAAACGCACTTTACTTGTAATTGGGTAGATCTAAGTTGAGTTTAATGTATCAAGTATTATGTTGGTCAAATATATCAAGCGGTATCATTAAAGACATGAAGGTTAATCCAAGAAACAAGTGAAGAAAAGTTGTTTCATTAAATCTCGACACAAGCTTGACAGATGCTGCTATTGAAGACTAATATTGAGGAAGCTCGACACAAACTCAATTTATCGAGAATTACGATTTCAGATATCTCAGATCTAAAATTCGGCCCATGATGATTTGAATGATTAGTGTTTCTCTTCTGACAACCCTAGTCATATATAAAGCTTATTTTAGAAGTCATCATGTACAGAAACAAAAACTTAGAACTCATATACTCTGTGTGAAGCTATTGCGTTTGTATGCTTTAGGGTTCTGTAACCAAGTGCTTCCTAATCTTCATCGTTTATGAAGTGAAAAACTTTGCAGCCAACAACAATCAATCAAGTTGCTGGAGTTAGTCACATATTGAGATCTGTGCAAAGAAGTTAGTCATAGGTTGGAGGTTTGTGCAACAAAAGAAAGAAGGCTGCTACAAGATCAAGTCCAATTGGGTATTAGAACAAAGGTTCAACAGTAGGTTGGTATTCTGGAATAGTCCAGGGTAGTGGTAAGATTCCTTATATTTGTAACCACTTGATTATCGATTAGTGGATCCTTGAGAGTGGTGACCTTAAATTCAACCGGTAGGGTTTTTGCCTTGCAAAATGTTTTCCCTATTTGTCAACATATCACCGTATCAATTTAATTTCAGCTACACTTAGTTTATTTGGTGATTTGTTGGTACCTCCATAATTTACATGTAATTTGACTTAATTAATCAACTTGGGTAATTGAATTAATTAACCGGGGGTCAATCTATTTTAACCCAACACAATTGATAATATTACTCATTATTTAATCTTTCTTATAACATAGTTTATCTTAGTTAGAATTTTGTTAATTTTAAATTTCAATAAAGTATTTCTAGAAAAGCAACTTTATCAAGTATTTAAATATAAAAAATTTATTCAGTCAAAAAAAAATATCATTTAGTTTATCAATTGGGCCTAATTTATTGAACAGCTTCAATTAATACAAAAAAAAATTTCAACCTTCAAAAGTAATAGATATTTTCTTAAAAAAAAAAAAAAAATTCAGATTAATTTTATATGAATATTATGTTGTATTCCTAGAGTATAATAATGTGGTACTCCCTCCTTTCATGTTAATAATTGGGTTTCACTATTAACTTCGTAGTGACACGCATCAATTATTATTACTAGTATGTAACTCGTGCTAACTCATAGGCATGATGAATTGTAGTGGTGCTATTAATGTTAACTTGGGTTATAAATCATATAGGATATTAGTTCAACTAATACATTTGAAGGTACTAAAATAGTTTTTTCTTACAATTGTCTCGATATTAGTTATGCCAAGTTTCTTATTACACTGCTATTATTTATATAATCTTGAAAATCACTATTGGATATTACATATACAATATTAATTCTCAATCACTGTCAGTGAAATTCTACTAAATACAACACAAAATAAAATAATAAATTGGTCTAATAGTATCTTCTAAATTGAATGAGGATAGATGTATGGAACCGTTCAATTCAATTACAATTTGTTATGTTAAAGATCTTGGCTTACAAAATATTTGAATAGAAATAGTAAAAAAAATATGCTCATTAGTTCAGAGAAAAAATAACAGGAAAAATCTAAACAATTTAATTTATTTAAAAAGCTAACAAAAGCAAAATTCAATTTTGAATCTAATTGAATTTTCTCTAAGTGAGTTTATATAAATATATATATATGATTATGTTTTTTTTTATAGTTTATTTATAATAAACTCCTCGTTTTTTACATTGAATTAACTCACTTGATACGAAAATTAGAAAACTTACATTAGATGAGACATGTGGCCAAAATTAACTTTAATTGAATTCCAATTTTTATACTGAATTAACTAACTTGTCACAAAAATTTTAAAACTTAAATTAGATGGGACATGTGGCGCAAAATTAGACTCTAATTAAATTGCAATTTAAAATCTAATTAGATTTTCTCTCTGTTTTACCTATATATATATATATATATATATTTGTTTTTTAGAGAAGAGAGCCACCATTTATGTGAGAGTGAACACAAAATAATTTTTCATTATATATAGAGCTAAATAAAATCATTTTATTTTCCTTAAATATGTGACTCTTGAAAATAATTATTTATGTAAAGGAAAAAAAAAACGTTTGTATGACAGTGACAGATTGTCAAGTGATACTTCTAGAGAGAGAGAGAAAAAAAATAGCATGAGCTTCTTTTATTTTAAATTACATATTGTCTACTTTTGTAAAAAAGAATAATAAAAAAATTCAATGGATAAATAGTTTTAAAAATATGGTCTTAAAGCATAAGATCTTTGTTTCTCTAAAAAAAAAAAAAAAAAAAACAAAACAAAACAAAAGATCTTTCATTAAAGAAAGTATAAGATCAAAATAATGAGCCTGGCTTATTCGATTGTCCAACTTTTAATTTAAATTAATAAATCAGAGACACTAAAAACTTCGTAATTACAAATTTACAATTATAGACAGGTGTAATACCTAGTTATGGTAGTGCAACAGAAGTAATAACTATGAATGACTGAGATTTAAAGTTAAAAAAAGAAACTTTAAATCTTAACTATTGAATAAAAAAAATGAGAAAATAATTTTTTTTTTTAAATGAAAGTTAAAAAGTAAGAATAGTAAAAATATGTTGTGAGAGGGAGAGGGTTAATTGCACCCCTAGTATTGCACTGAATCCTAATCCTACAATTATTGCATATCCCTTACAAAAGTAAGTCTTCCACTAGCTGATGCGGACCTCCATTTTCCAGTAGTTTTTTTTGTTTTTTGTCCCGTGATTACATCATTGAATACCGACAATTTAAGACAAAAAAAAATAGAAAAATGCTATGTCCACAATATTTTCACAACAAATCTTATGTGGTAGGTTGTTACTTGCTATTACTAGTGGGCAACAAAGTAATTTCAATTGTAAATTCAAATTAAAAACCTATAACAACCTAACAATTAAGATTTATTGTGGAAATGTAGTGGACAGAGCACCTCGCAAAAAGATAAGCAAGATAGTCCTTCACATCATTGAATTACTGATAATTTAGCCATCACAACTCTTCCTCATCCTTTGTTAGATCTCACTGTTTACTAAAGTTTCCTTTGTACTTTTGTCAATGGCCATTCAACTTTTCAGCATAGTCTCTCCGTTGCTGGTGAGTCCGTCCCCTTTCAACCTTCACATAAGGTTGAAATTGGTCGGTTTTAATTGGGATAAGGGTGGATTTGTGCACCGAACATAGACTCTCAGTTTTGCCACATTTAAAACCGAAATTGACCGGAATTTGGGGCAAATTGCAACAAACCGAATGGAAGACATGCGTGTTACTCTACTTGAGAAATGCTACGTCTACAACAATTTTACAACATTTCTACAACATTGCTTACATGTCACTGCCAAGTCACAAAACACAACTTAAATAATCTGACTTGGAAAACTTAAATAATCTGACTAGGAAAAGAAAAAAAAAAAAAAAAAAAACTATAACATATCAACTAAGATGATTTGTCTTGATCATGGAAGTGGAGACTTCTAGTTGATATGTTGATATGTTTTAAGAGTTAAGACATATTGAACTAGACCGCTGTGAGATTTATTATTCTCCTAAAGACTGTCAAATGAATAATAAATCTCACGACTTATATTTACATCAACTCTAAATCCTGAGAGAATAATAGAACTGATCATGAGATGTAGGTTGCTTTGATATATCAGGAGTGAGATCTACAAGTCACGGTCAAAACCTCAGTATGTTGGGCAGCCACATTTAGTGTTGATGGTACATATATTCTCAAGATAGAATTCATAATCTCTTAACGGAGATATAAAATATTCCCTTGAGATAAGTTTAATGGGTTTGGTTATTCAGAGTGTTGGGCCCAACCACTTTAATAAGGAGTTACTAAAGTATATATTTATGAAATTAGATTTCATAAATATATGATGAATAACATAGAGGATAAACCAGGTATTCAAGGATTAAGATGTAGTAATCTTCAAAATGACAGTCTACATTCATGACTTTGTATTACTACGAATATTTTAATGAAGGGGTTGCATGTATAATAAAGTCTTGGGATATAATTTATTAATAAGGCCTAGAGTGCAATTATATTCTTATAGTGGTATTGAATATAATTAATGATAACTTTGGACTTGTCATGAGTTGACAGAAAAGCCCAAGGCTCATTGAAGCTAGAGTCTTATTTGTTCCCTTTGGTCCCATCTCAAGCCACAAACTAAAGCCCAATTGGGTAGGCCCAAAAGGCTAACCCAATTAGATAATTAGTTTTTATTTAATAAGAGTTATTAAATAAAGTAACTATTATGGTAGTTATTATGTACGTATAATGAAAAGAAAAGAAGAAGAATCAATGTACAAAGAATTGATTGAGAGACTACACTTCTTGGGCATCATGTGGAATTGAGATGAAGATTAAAGGTATTCTCAAGTCTTGGCTTTGAATTTCACTGCATCAAGGTACGCTCTCTATTCTTTGTTCTAGAATTCAAGGTTACATGTTATCTTTCATGAATGAAGTAGATCCGTGTTTGTTGCTTCCGCTGTGTGTTTTGTATGAGCTACAAAACCAGATTTTCCAACAATTAATACAATTTGCATTGCAGAGTTTAGCCTCTTTTCATTTCACAAATTTTTTTTTTTTTTCAATTGACGTGTATGTGTTTATAAGAGCATTTGCACTAGTGCTTCTAAAATAGAAAAAGTGTCAAAATTTACAAAATTTTCCTCCAAAACTACCCACATCAATGGATGAAAAAAAGTGTATATTTACATTCCCTGCTACAGTAACCATGTAAATATACGCAATTACTATAGTTATGTATAATAATAGTTTATTCTTTTTTTTTTCTCTCTCACCAGTTAGATTCTCTCTTTTCCCCAACGTCCACCGCAACCCTAAACCCTAAACCTTAAACCCTAGACCACAACCCATTTCAACAATTGATAATCCACCACAAAATCGACCCAAAATCAACAGAAAATCAAACCAAAATCAAGCCAAACCATCAGAAAACCCAACGTAAGAAGAAGAAGAAAAAGAAGCCTAGCACCACCCTACCACCACCACCACCACCACAACAACCCATTTCAACAGTTGATAATCCACCATAAAATCAACCCAAAATCAACAGAAAATCAAACTAAAATCAACTCAAACCATCAGAAAACCATTAGGATGCTCTTTATCTTCTAATTTTATGTATTTCAGTTATCCCCTCCCCTCTATCCTAGATGCTTATTTGGCAGACTTGTATGGGTTATCTCAGATCAGGATTTGTCCTGCCTCTGATGTTTTTTTCGTCTTAGTTGAATGCAATATCCAGTTTACCCAAAAAAAAATAATAATAATAAAAAATAATAATTAAATTATTATTATTATTATTATTATTATTATTATTATTATTATTATTATTATTATTATTAAGGTAATTAAAATAAAGAATTCTCTTCTATATATTTTATCCAAGTCATTTATACCTCAAACCGTCATAAGTATTAGTCAAGCACTTAACTTTTTTCAAAAGTACTTTTTTGACAATTTTTATAAAATATTCTACTTTCAAAAATACCTAACTTCATTCCGCACTTTTTAAAACCACAACTTTTTCTAAAAGCTGAACCAAACTCGCCTTAATATAGCTTTTCAAATTACTGTCACATGCCATTTTGCTGGACACTACTTCATTTTTGTTTGACCGAACTTCTAGCTTGTACAACTTCAATTTTAGCTCATGAAACCTCAACCCAATTACACATAGACCCACAAAATACAAATTACAAAGTATTTGAAGGATCGACTTCAAATCTACAATGAAATTTTGGTACGAAATAAGCCAACGCACTATGATCCTAACACGTTCCAACTCCCTCGTTAATGATCTAATAACAATAGTAGCAGTAGACTAGTAGTATCACAATGCCGAAGAGACTGTAAATTTCACAAATTGATTTTTTTTAATTTTTTTATTTAAGATTTCCTAGGTAACCGACTACTCGTTCAATACCGCGAGAGGGACTTGCATATCATTTTACAAAAAGCAAGTCTTCTACTAGAAAATTTTTTTTTTTTTTTTTTTTTTTTTTTTTTTTTTTTTAGATTTCCTAGGTAACCGACTACTCGTTCAATACCGCGAGAGGGACTTGCATATCATTTTACAAAAGCAAGTCTTCCACTAGAGATTTAAAGCACTTCTTTGCAAAAGGATGTCTTCCACTAGCTGTTGCAGGCCACTTCTTTTCTTTACCAACTTTTATGTCTTTTTCACTAGCTATTCATATCGATTCTTTTTCTTTTCTTTCTTATAATTTTTAAATTTTAATTCAAAAGCGAGTACTGATTAACTAGCATGCAAATAATGATCAAAAAAAGACAAAGTCCATGCAGTGTGAACAGGAGAAAAGGGTGGAACTTAAAATTGGGGCTATTTTTCAATGGTACAAGAATTAGGTACTATTCTTTAGGTTCTTTTCTTAAGATTTTGTTATGTAAATTTTTTCTTATGGGATGGAAGTGTATTTTTTAGTTAAGTAGTCACATGGCTGAATCTTAAGAAGGGAATTTAAGGAACAACACCTAAAGTACCATACTTAAGGGTATGTTTAATTGGAGGTGGAATATGAAGGATGAAAAATAAATGATAGAAAATGGATTTGTGTGTTGTTTGGTAAAGAAATGATGAAAATTTTATGATAGAACCCAGACATTTTCTCCCCTAGCTCACCAAAAATCCATTTTTGGTCCAGCAAAATGACAAAATTTCCCCTAAAGTTTAATCCTTCTCAACAATCTCACCTACCGCCACCCACTTCCCCACGCGGTCTAGTGTCTACTACACCTTTATGTCTTCCTCTTTTTTTAAAAAAAAAATCTCCTCTTCACTCTCTCATCGGTAATTACTCATCTTCTTTTCTTCTTTTTTTTTTCTCGTTTTCTTTACTATTTCTATTTTCCAATATTTTTTTGCTAGTCAGTTTTGTTTTTGTTTTCTTGTTTTTTGTTTTGTTTTGTTTTTTTTCGTTTCTACCGAGCAACATATCTAGATAATAATAATAATAATAATAATAACAACAACAACAACAACAAAGGAAAATAATCAAATAAGTTTATATATATGATGTATTAATTTTTTTTATTTAATAAGTACAAATAAATTATTTCTTACATGTTATGTAATAAAGGTATAAGAGTAAATTTATATCCTCCCTCAAAAAAAGATAAATAAATAAATTTATATAAACTACATTTTCTATCCTCCCACTTTTCTCTTTAACCAAACAAAAGAGTTTTCCATCCCTCCAATTTTTCCACCATTTCAACCAAACACACACGAGAAAAAACTAAATCTTTTCTATCCATCTACGTTTCTATCCTCCACTTTTCCACTCTAATCAAACAGACCCTAAGTTTTGTCTTTTTCAATATCTCTTTTTCGCTACCTATTCATATCGCTTCTTTTTCGTATCTTTCTCTTAATTTTTAATTTTTAATTCAAAAGCGAGTCCTGATTAACTAGCATGCAAATAATGATCAGAAAAAGACAAAGCCCATGCAGTGTGAACTGGAGAAAAGGGTGGAATAAAATTGGGCTATTTTTCAATATGTCTTTTTCACTAGCTATTCATATCGCTTCTTTTTCTTTTCTTTCTTTTAATTTTTAATTTTTAATTCAAAAGCGAGTCCTGATTAACTAGCATACAAATGATGATTAGAAAAAGACAAAGCCCATGCAGTGTGAACCGGAGGAAAGGGAGGAACTTAAAATTGGGGCTACTTTTCAAAGAGAAAGGGTAAATCTCTTATGTGTGACTGAATTGAGTCAATTTTAACCTATTATTATCAAAAGTTGTGAAGTCATCATCAATCATTGGGTTTTTTTCTAAGTGTGATTGGTCACTTGACTCTATTTGATTTTATTACCAATCCTAGGCTAAGAAAAATGGTCGTTTTTCTAATCTAATACGAATGGTAAAAAAATCTTGATTCTTGAGTGCGAAAGTTTGGTTATGTGTGGGAAAGGTATTAGGAACCCCACAACGCCAGTCCAGAGACAGTCCTTTGTTTTGGTAAAATCTTAATTTTCGGACATTAGCAGTTAAAAACAAGCTATTGGCATTAGCTTTTGTGGCTTTAAAATAATTGGGCTTTGAGGTTTGATTTTGGAAAGGGGTTTGGCCTTTATCGATGCTTTGCTAGCACATTTGGAATTGTTGCCAAATTTCTGCGACGAAAATCTGACAGCATTTCGCCTTATTTTCATGATAGAAATCCAGCAGCATTTCGCCTCAGGTGCATCATAGCACACAAAACACTATTCTCACCAAGCTTTCTGTGAGAGACCGAAAAACTGGCTCTCAGAAAAGGGTTTAAGCATCGGCACCTTCTCTTCCTAGGATTATGTGTGGAGTCGCCACTTTTTTTTTATTACCAAAAAATAAGAAAAAAAAAAATACACAAGGTACATATTTGAATAACACAACCTCTCATTAATTTGAATGAATTACAATTTGATAAAATGAAATATACATGGCTTTGTTTCCTAGATTACAATCTAGTAAAAAAAAATTACAATGCTTTGTTTCCCAGATTATAATCTAACGGAAAATTACAAGGCTTTGTTTCCTAGATTACAATCTAAAAGAAAAAGAAAAGGATAACGCACTATCCTATGAACCAAAATCTAGTTTCCTAGATTACAATCTAAAAGAAAAAGAAAAGGATAACGCACTATCCTATGAACCAAAATCTAGATCTGAGGGCTAGGTTACAAAATGGAAAGGTGTTAGGCACCCATTCTGCCCAAACAGAGTCTGGTCTTCTAGACTCAAAATGACCATTTATATACCCATTTGAATGATGCATTATAATGACATACTGAAATTCCAAATTTAAGATTAATTCATTCTTTAAGAATTCGAAATCTGCAATTTTATTTAAGAAGAAACACAAAAGTTGGTGATATTTTACATTGAAGAAAACATTTTTTTTTTTTTAATTTTATAAAAAGGTTCAGATCTGTATTTTAGTGAAAAATACAGATCAGTTTTTATATGCAGAAAAATTCCAGATCTATATTTAATAAAAATACAGATCTATTTTTATATGCTGAAAAATTTCAGATCTATATTTAATGAAAATAAATATCAGTTTTTTATATGCAGAAAAATTTTAGATCTATATTTAATGAAAATACAGATCTGTTTTTTATATGCAGAAAAATTTCAGATCTGCGTTTAATGAAAATACAGAATAGTTTTTATGTGCAGAAAAAATGCAGATTTGTATTTAATGAAAATACAGATCAGATCTCATGTGCAGAAAAATTTCAAATCTGTATTTAATGAAAATACAGATCAGTTTTGTATGCAGAAAAATTTCAAATCTGTATTTACTGAAAAAATATAGTTCTGTTTTTTTTTTTTTTTTTTTTGTTCTTTTAAAAAAAATGTTTTTAGTAGTTTATTGCAAATATCAAAATTTAAAGAAGAATCAAATCTTAAACTTAGACATGTTAATCAAATTCTAAAAATCGAACTAAGCATGTGAACATGGAAGAAAAAATTATGGACAAGATTTTATGGAAAATGAGTAAATTCAAACATACATTCATGAAAATATGCGATAAACAAAACATATATAGAGAAGGAAAGAAAAGAATAAAGCAAAAGGGTGAGATTGAAGACATACCTGCATGAATGTACTCTTCAATGAGGGAATATTTTAGAAATCAAAGAAGTTCAACCTCTTTGAAATCTAAAATATATTCACTTATGGAAAAGAAGCTCTTAAAGCCAAGGCTTCCAAAACTTTAACATAAGGGATGCAAAGAAGTCAGAAAAAGAAGGGTTTAAGTGAAGCCTCTTAACAAGAAAGAAGTTCCTAAAGCAAGGCTTCCAGAACTTCTTTAACATAAGGGAAGAAAGAAGTCAGAAAAAAGGGTCCCCTGAATGTTGGGAGGCCTCCCTTATTTATAGAGGTGTTACTTGCTTAGAAAATAAGGTAGGTTTGCTTGAAAATTAAGTCCAATCAGCTTTAAAAATATGAAAAAACGTAAGGGAAAATCCTAAAAAAAAGGAGATTTTGATAAGAGTAAGCTTATTTTTCAGATCAGAACAAGTTTCAGTATTTTGATCATATCTTTTTACTCAAATTTGGATCAAGCTGAAAATTTGACAGCTAAAGGGAAATTCGATTCTCTACAACTTTTCCAGAAATATTCTAGTCCGAATTTTGAGTTCTACTATGCCAAAAGTGCATTGGAACGTGAAACTGAAATCTGCTACTTGATTAGCATGTTTTTGAAGTGTTTTCCAAGTCTAAAACTGTATTTGGACGAATTTTTGAGTTATTTTCATGATAAACCTCATCCCAAAGTGATAATTAGGTTTTTAAAAATAATTATTTTGAATATAATTATCCCAAAAGCCTAATTATCTACAGTTTTTAAATATTATCAGTTTATTTGTTTTAATTCCATGCAACAAATCTCACTTTAAGAAAAATACTTAGCCAATCACAAAAATTCATTTAATTAATTTTAATCATTAACCAATCAAAATTAATTTCAATTAATCACATGGGATTAGTTCCACCCAAATGAATACACGCAGACTGTGAAAACTTGATCTTGTAATATCTTTCAATCTGATGGTCCGATTTGGGAACCGGGTATATCATCACGATCATTAGAACCTCAAAATCATTTTTATGTTATGTGATGAATGGTTTAATGCATGAAATGCAATTATGATTTTTGGGTATTTAGAAAAGTCATTTTAGTCAGCTTCCAAGATTAAATTATGGGTACAAAATTGAGTGTCTTCACTTTTGCTGTGAGATTATAGCAAGAAAGATGCCTTATTTTCACAGTAAAAATCCAGTAGAGTTTCGCGTTTGGTGTGTTATGGCGCACCAGCAAGGTTTCATGCCTGTGTATATGGCACGCATCAGTATGTTCATACTAAGGCGAGCCGAAGCTCACCAAAGCATTAAACACATTAATGCATGTCGCATACACGGGGAAACTAATGTCACTAGCTGACATGGATCGAAGCAATCACACCACGACAATCATGCACACAATGTAGCATGAATATGCATCTACGACAGTCGCATTGAATGCATATCCATACTCCAAGGTCAATAACACCCATGATTACGGGTGGGGTACCCTCCTAACCATGTGAGTCCATCATACAAAGTGCATGACCATCTTTAAACACACACACACACACACACACATATTTTATATATATATATATATATATATATATATTTATATATAAATCAAGCATGCACAATGCAAGCACACAAAGCAGGAAAGTAAGCCAGACATTACCAACGTTCTAAGAGTATGGCCCAACAAGGGACAGGAAAGATAAATCAGACATTGTCATACCCAAGGAACGTGGCCCAAGCAAGATACAGGAAAGATAAATAGACATTGCCTACATCCAAAGGGTATGGCCAACAAGGTACAGAAAGTGTAAATCAGACATTGCCAATATTCCAAGGGTATGACCCAACAAGGTATATGAAAGATAAATTAGACATTGCCATACCCAAGGAACATGGCCCAAGCAAGATATAGGAAAGATAAACAGACGTTGCCTACATCCAAAGGGTATGGTCCAATAAGCTACAAGAAATGTAAATGATACATTGTCATATCCTAAGAATGCGGCCCAAACAAGATATAAGGAAAGAAACCCTAGTCTAGAAAGCTATAGACATGGTTTTAACGAAAAGGTTAAGAGACAGAGAGAAAACTACTCGGAGAGGCTAAGCCTCCTAATCTATTGATCATTGCCCTTTTTGGGCTTGCTCCTTTTGCTTGCATTTTTGCCCTTTTTAGCTTGCATTTTAGAAGTTGCGTCCTCGCTCCAAGCGTGTACATGCAACAACAAGGAAAACACAAAACCAGCAGACAAACAAAAGAGATAGCAAAGAAACAAAGAAAGCACACAAAAGGGCAAACAAGGAAAGAAAGCATACAAAGGAGCAAACAAGCATGTTATCAAACAAACAAACAAGAAAAGGTGTCCTAGGAGGACAAATGTAGGTTTGGATTTTGGTGTCTATAGTTCCATTAGATTGGAGTATGGACGACACATGCAACATCAAGCAAAGTTCTTAGAAGGACTCGGGATCTCGTGTACAAAGACAGGTGTGAGCCCACACGAGATTGTAGGTAGGAATTAAGCTTAATGACACAAACAAGCACACAAAGACGCACGCATGAACAAGTAAACAAGGATGCAAAAAAACAAAGAAAGCCAAACAAGATAGCACAAAACAAGCAAAGCAAGGATAAATGGAGCAAAGCATGTCATCACATAGAGGGGAAGGGTAAACATGTTATAAGGCACATACAAAGGCTAACATGAGAAACCCTAACATGCAAAACTAAGCAAAAGAGAAAAGGGTAAGCAGCAAGCAAACCAACATCACTAGGATGTACTCTCACACAAGGTTGTATCCAAACAAGACACAAAAGGGGAACGGATACAACAAACAAACAAGAAGGCCCCAAAGACCAACAAGCACAAACCCACAAAGGGAGAGCAAACAAGAACATGTCAAAGGCCTAAATCTAAGCAAACAAGCACGGATCCAAACACATAAGCATGGAAAAGAGCAAACACAGCACAAACATGCAAAAATGAGCTAATCCAAACCCTTGAAACTTGGGTGTATGGATGTAGGCCTAGACTGTGGACGACTAGAAAATTTCGAGTGAGGGAATTTCTAGGTTTGGTCACATATTGGGTCCTTGGGGATGTGACTCTTGTGTGCTTGTGTCTCTATGGTGGGGTGTGTGTTTGTGAGTCCCTTTTTCTTATTTTTATTTTAGGAGCCACCACCAATCATCGGTTTTGTATTAGGTGTGATTGGTCACTTATAAATTTAATTCATTTTAAGTTACCTAATTAGCTAAACCAAATTTTAAAAGATTTGTTAATCAAGGTAAACCAAAAGTCTTTGAACCAAAGATCTTAGACTTAGAAGTTTGGTTATGTGTGGGAAAGGTGTTTGGCACCCCACAATGCCTATCCGAAGATAGTACATCATTTTAATTTATTTCAAACGTTATCTTTTTATGAAGAAATAGAATACTTGGCATTTTGACTCTCTTTTTTGAAGGTTTTTGCAAACAAAATACATACATACATACATATATATATATATATATATATATATATATATATACACACATTGAGTAAATATTTACGTATGGCTAATATGTGAATATCAACTCCAAAGAATATATACAATCAAGACATGTGAGGTATACACATAGGTAACATGTGAGAGAACATACAAGTATACTATACAATAGCATGTGAGTATTTATTTACTATATAGCTAGCATGTGAATACTAAATACCATATAAAAATAAATTACAACGTAAAAATAAAAAAGTGGGAGTTGAAAGAGTAGCACCTTTTTGTCATCCACAATTTTTCATTTTTTTTATCATACAAAAAAGATGACAAAGGAAACTCATCAGTGCCAAGAAATGACAGAGACAAATGTAAGCTTTAACGGCATTTAAGGACTCAAGGGAGTGAGCCTTGAACACAAATCCTTAAATTACAACTATTCTAAGAAAAAGGTTTAAAAAAAGTTACAACGTTAACTTTTATTATTTTGAAAAGGCACATTTTTTAGAAAAGATTTTATTGAGAAGTTTTGAGAAAAGAATTTTTTTTAAGACTCTTATTTATACTTTTTTTTAAAGGAAATCCAACGTGGTAAAAGACACTTAAAAAAAAAAAAAAAAAAAATTCTTCTTTTTTTTTAGACACAATTTACGGATTTAAAAAGGGAAGAAGATTTTTGAAACAATTTCTCTAAAAAAACATTTTTTAATGTGGTAAAAACACTTTTTCTTCAAAAGATTTTTTTTTTTTTTTTTAAGGAAGGGAGAAAACATTTTTTTTTGTGGAAAAATCCAACGTGGTAAAACATATTTATTTTGAAAGCATTTTTCTTTTTCTTTTTTTGGCAAAAATTCGGCTCTCTTTTAAAAAAAGTTTTTTTTTTTTTTTTTTTTGAAAACATCTTCTTTTGAAAACCTTTTTTGAAAACATGTATTTTTTGAAGAAGCATTTTTTTGGGAAAACACTTTTTTGTATGTAGGAAAACGTTTTGAAAACAATTCTTTTGAAAGAGACATTTTTTTTATGTAATAAAACCCCCTTTTTCTTTTAAACCATTATTATTATTTTTTGAATAGAAGTTTCGGGTTTCCCCATTTTTTTTAAAACAGATTTTTTATAAAATAAAATTTTAAAACCCTTTTTTGAAGAAAAGGAGAAGCACTTAAAAAGGAGTTTTGTTTTGAAAAACTCTTAAAAAAGAAAAAGGAAAAACATTTTTTTTTTAAAACTCCTTTTTTATTTAAAAAAACTACATTTTTAAAGAAAGACGTGGGAAAAGATTTTGGAAAAAGCATTTTCTTAGAATAGTTTGAAGGGGAAATGTTTTACCCAAGCATATTTATTTTATAGCAACTTTAATAATGAGAAGAAACAACAATAATAAAGTGTAGAAAATAAATTGCAAGGAAAGTAAAGTTCAGAAATTTAATTGACATAAAAGTAAAGAGCTAAAATTTAAATGACATAAAAGTAAAGAGCATAAAAATAAAGGGCTGAAATATTGTAAAGGTTGATTAGAATTTAAAATTTTTTTTTTTTTCATATCCCTTTTAAATAGATTTTAATTTCTTTCAAGCCTTATGGGTCCTTCATCATAAGGAAATGGGAATTCTAAGTCATCAACCATTCCTATGAAACATACCCATATTGTGCTTTATTTGAGGTTTAGGAAATCATTTAAGAGGGATGAAATAGAAAATATTTTTTATTTAGGTGCCTAGATATAGTATATGTATATAAATATATATATATATATATATATATATATATATATAAGTGCAATAAAGTAAAGGGGGAAGGGGATGGTGCAAGAAATTAAAGGGATGACATAAATTTAAAGGGGGAAGGGGATTCGCTTGAAAAGTAAAAGGGATGACATAAATTTAACGCTAGAATAGTAAAAATCCCTAGATGCCTAGATGTGATGAGATTTCTTCCCCCTAAGGGTACTTCCTATACAAGTCCTAGGAGATGGGCCAATACCCATCTAGGGAAACAAGCACAATAACACAAACAATCAACAATATATAATATGAACATAGAAATAAAGAGAGAGATATATATACACAATATACACAAGAGCATAGGGGAAAAAAAAAAAAAAAAGCAACTATGAACAACAAGCAAGATAGAAAGAATGATTTTATATATATGGAAATGATGTTTACAATATAAAAAAGGGGGTGGGATGGACGCAGTTATTAAGAAACCAACCCATCCCTCTAGCCTCACCCACAAAGATTACAAACAAAAATTGATGAGGCTTTTTTTGAGGTTGGTTTCCTAGAAAGAGAGAGAAGAGACAGTTTTTTTTTTTTTTTTTAATTTGCAAGGCTATTTTCCAGAATTTCCTCACTTTTTTCTCCCTATTTCTCTATTTTTCACTCATTCTCTCTATGATTTTTCACAAAAAAAAATGGAGGTATTTACAGGGGAAATGAGGAAATGGGAGGCTAGAACCTGAGCTAGCCCCCCAGGCAGGGGCGGCTAGCTCAGGTGTAACATGTTACACCTAAGCTAGCCTCCCATTTTTACCACCTCATCAGCCTATTTCGTTTTTTTTTTTAATTTCTGGCCCGATATTCGCGCAACTATTTGGAGGTCTTTCCGAGCTCTATTTTCTTTAAACTTTATATTCTTGGACAGCTCTGGATGTCTAGTTCCCAACGGTCCTGACCTCGTTCAATTTGGAGCTACGGTTGTCAAGATATCGCACTTTGAAGGAAGGTGATGCAGTGCTAAAAAATTCGGTGACGTTTCTTCTTAAAAAATTCATATCTTCCAATTCAAAGCAGATATCATCAAGCCCTTTTGATGAAAAATAGCTAAGACTTTGTTTTTCAAGATGGTCCAGCCAGCTCGCTCTAGTTCTTGCCCAATCGATACAATTTATTGCGCAAAGTCGGGTCGAAAACTGTCAATTTTTCCTAGGAAAAATAAAAGGTGAAGATTTTATCAGGGTTTTAGGTATTTTGGTGATATCTCATCCGTTTTGACCCCAATTTTGGCCTGTAAAGTTTCTTTTTGAAGGGAAAAATATGCCCTATGAGACGGTCCAAAATTCAACACGATTCAACGGTTGGATCAAAAAGTCGACTTTTCGGCCATACTCGGTTAGGGTTTCGGCCTTAATTGCTACAAAAAGTGGTTTTTGAATATTGTGACCCTTTGATCCAACATCCAATCATGTGGTATTTATTTTTTGGCTTTGAAACTTGTAATTTGCACATTTTTTCAAAAAATTTTGGATTTTCGGCATTTGTTTTGACGCGTAAATCGAGGTTGGAGAAAATACGGTATCAACAATTGCTCCTTCTTTGTCTAATATTTATTGGCACAATAAATATTGGACAAAGAATTAGATAAAGTATTTTGTCCCTCCCGATTTTAGCATACATGTTTTGGACCAAAATAGAGTTGCTTTGGATAAATGAAAATATTGACAGAAACTGAAAAAGAGGATAGAAAGAAATCCTGATAAGCTTATTGATAATAGCATGTTCTTAGAAATTTGCAAGATAGATACCCACAAACACAATAAAACTAGTATAGGGTCCAAGCAATACTGAATTGTGGGAAATGCACATTGGTTTAAAAGTTAAAACTACACCCAGTTTTATTTTGGAAATATATGGAGAAAAACCTGATTTCAATTTTTTTCTTGATTACATAACCAGTTGATATTGGTAAGGTCTTATTAAATCTAAAACTAAGGGTGTTAAGGAAACACCATATGAATTTATCTCTACTTGTTATTACCCTAGGTGGCAAGAGGATGTATGGGGTGGACACGAATGGGGGAGAACTGGTCTTAGTTTCAGATGATGATCCAAAAACTGAAACAAACTGGACAATTTATTTGGTGCGGTTGTCAATCCAACAGGCATTACTGACAGTTGAAGACAGTCTACAAGACTACTAGCAGGCCTAATGGCCTGCATGGCCTTGTTTTTATTTGAAGATAAACATGCATAGTTACAGTTAGTTAGCGAGCAACTTGTTAGGGTATCGCTTTAACCAATTTCCCACCATAACATTTGCTATTTGTTTTTGCCACCACAAAGGTTCATAAACAAGCAATTGCCTAAATCCAAATGTCACAGATATTGACATACATTATTAAAAAAATCCGCAAAATATCCATAACCTTACATGTCATCATATTCATTCACTAAAGTGCATCACAATATGTTATAATATTAAAAAATGTCACTTACCTTGTAGGATCCATGATTGAATAAAGGTTCGGCTGTATTGCTGAAATCTTTCAAGGCATATCTCATCCAACCTCCTTTTCCTGAAAATGTCAATGGCAGAATGTAATATGATATATGAAAAATGATAAAAAGGTTTCAAGATTAATAGTCAATATTTATTTGCAACAAGGTCAGTTTTTTATCTTCTTCTCTAAATCAGTCTTGAAACTATTGTCAGTTATAAATGGCTACTCCAAATATATAATCAACAATACTGAAATTTTTCTTAACAGCAAAAGGCTCATCTTAGCTGCTCTAATTTTGCTTCTAAAGGACTTGGATGAACTTGCGTATTATGTTTACATAAGTTTAAAATTCAATAAAATTTTTGGTTTTGCTTAATTGCTATTGTAATTTGTGATTATTGGGCTTAATGTTAACTAAGCCAGCCTTTTAAATCTTTAGAGAGCATTTCAAAGCATTAATTTCTTTGGAAGGATATTATAGCATGGATAGTAAAGGACTTTCTCACAACCGAAAGGGGGAAATGCTTCTTTTACTCAAAACAAGTATTTTTTGCTAATGACATCACCACCACCTACTCCATGAATCTGATGAGACTGCCACCACTATGAAAAATTACGCTAGGAAGTGACCATATAAGCATCAACTACATCACCTCCACCGTCATTGGTCATTGCAACCATTAACAACCAACACCACCATATATGTCATCAACAAAAACAACCAATCCTTAGTCCCATATTTTTTGAGGTTGGCTATGCAACCTCAACAAACTTTATGTACCTCTCCTTCTGAAAATATCACAAGCATTTCCTCTAGTACAACTAATACCACCACTGCCTCCATTTGTGCAAACTATGCATTTACCCAATGCACAAAATTGAAAACTCCCACTTTGGGCTACCACTAAGCCTACAATTATTTCAGTGTTTCTCCATTACACTCTATTGACATCTAATTAGAAAAATTGAGGCGATTTTATCACATATCATCAACTAGCTTAGCCACTACCCACCAAGTATGGTGTGGAGGGTGAGGTCATAGGTTCAAGAGCATCGTAATTCACCAATATATAAGTATGTGTGCGTGTGTGTAACCAATCAAAATAAAAAATGTATGTGTGCTTATATATATAGACCTAGTGTAACTCTTTGCAATGTAACACCACTCCATCAACAATGTTAGGATTACATTGCCTTATTATACTCATGCTTGCAGAATATCAAGATGATCGAAGATTAATTACCATCTCATCATAAAAAATGTTAGGCTTCGTTTGGGAGGAGGGAATAAAATGAAAGGAATATTTTTAGAATATTTTTCCCTCTCCTTGTTTGGGAGTTTTAATGGGGGGAATGGAAGGTCCATTATTTGGGAGTTTAAAAGTTCAAGTATTTTTAACCTTAAAATAACGATAAGATAGTAAATAAAATCCAATTAATAGGAAATTCGGCGTGCATATTAAGAACAAAGAAAATATGTGATTTGATAGTGGAATTCTTTAATCTAATAAAAATTTATGAAATGGTGTAAATCGCAAATAATTACCAAGTCTAACTTGATCCTAATCTTATACTGAGAAAAGTCTAGAACTTCCATTCAATGGCTAGAGAGTAATCAATACAAAATCTAAGCAGCATAGTGAATTAGAAGCTAGAACCAATCAAGATTAGGGTTTTTTCTTAGTCCAATCAAAACATAAGAAATCCTCAGTTTTTGTCTCTTCTTCCTTCCATTTTCCTAGCATACAAACAGTACAAAAGTAGTCGATTCATACAACATATACATATCGGCATTGATTCTTACACACTTCTTATTGTAAATCGTCTGTACACATCACTCATTTCACATTTTAAATGCAGACATCAATAAAAAATGTGGAAATCATTCTTGTAATTATGGACATTTTGTGTATAGTTCGCATTTTAAAGTACTGAAAAACAGTAACAAGTTAACAAACTGTTATTGGAGCTACAAAAGCTTACTTCTTTGGTGCTTGGAACTTTCCAGAACTTGCAACAGCATAGCTTCTAAAGGGATTGTGAATTTGGGCTTTGATCCATCTCACTAAAATCATTTTCAAAAAGGAAAAAGCAATAATTAGACCACAAATCACATAAAACGAAATGGGGTTTGTTAAAATTATTAAGATTCAATCAACACCGAACTAAACAAGAACAGAGAGAGAGAGAGAGAGAGAGAGAGAGTAAAGAGGGTACCAGAATGCTTTGGAGATTTGGAAAGAGAAAGAAAAGACAAGCTTGGAGTGGTATGAAGCAAAGCGTGAGAGACTGCCAATGGGAAGCTTTAATAGCTGCGGTGCCATTTTTGGCCGAATTTTCTTTCCCTCTCCGTTTTCACGAGAAAACAGGGCAGAGAAGAGAACAGTCCGATTCTTAGGAAGAGATAAAAGAGGCCTTGCATATAGCCCAGTACATTCTGTTCAAAGGCCTTAAGCCTAATGTTAATAGTTGTGCTCCTCTCAGCCGAAAAAGAAAAAAGCCATTTGTGCTCCATGATACTGATGTTATGTAAAAACTCTATTTATTATAATTATGACTGTTTTGGGATATATCCCGTGCCTGCTCGCCTGGTGGATTTTATTTTTAAGGCTTAAGGCCAGAACAAATTAAGATCTAACATTATTTTTTCAAATGAAACTATAATATAACATTTTTTAAATGACATATATAATATATAAAAATAATTAGTCAAACTGTTAATTTATAATAATAGTTTTTTTTAAAAGTATTTCTATTGGTTAAAGGGTAGGAAGAAATAGAATGGGTAAAATCTAGAAAGTACGGGTGTTGCGGCTCCAGGGCCACCGCACCCGCACCCGACACTCGGTGACGCACCGATTCGCCAGGCTTTTTTTTTTTTTTTTTTCGTTTCGGGCCGATTGGGCTCTGATTCGGGCCAAAATCGGCTGAAACTGGTCGAGAAATTGGCCGAAATACATGTTAAAAAAAATAAAAACTTGAGTTGATTTCTTACTTAGTTATTAACTTATTATATATTTGTCAAATTATTTGTAGGTTAAACAACTTAAATTGAAATTACTGAATTATTTATAGTTATTATTGCTCTTAAATTGGCACATGTTTACCATTATATATATAATATATATATATATATATATAATGGTAAACATATCCTGCCGCACCTGTACCCTACTTTTTCAAAAATTGCCAAGTCCTGCCCCCTCACTCGAACTTGAATCTGCGCTCGTGCTTCATAGGGTAAAATTGTTAGTTTATATAAAATATAACTCTATTCTGCATAGGAATATGGATATCCATCTTTTTAAAATGTAATCTACATTCACACAAAAGAGGCATTGAGTGGGAATTCAGATACTCGTGACGTCTAATTCACTTGTGTGATTTGCAATTAAATGTGGAAATTTTTTAACATTCCCAAGAACCCTAAAAGGCTAAAACCTTAATATATACCAAACGCCACCTATGTGTTTGAGAGATTATATGTTCTACATAACGAAGATATATTTTTTCATGTTTTTTCTTTAATAAAAAAAAATACTTTTTATCTATTTATAGGTAAAGATATATCCTTATTGGTAAATTTTAGGGGCCTTTTTACATTTGGTGGACTTAGGTGATTGCTTAACTCGCTTCTAACAAGAGCCAACCATGGGTATAGCCATTTTAAATCTTGCCTCTTCAAGAGTTTTCAGTTTAGTGTTGCAATTTATTCTGACAAAAAAAAAAAAAGTGCTGCACTTTGTTTTTGAAGGGATGAGTTCCACATCCGCAACTGACTGGACAAATATGTGTGGTGTGTAGTCCAAGTACAATTTAATTTTTCTATTAAAAAAAAGTAATGAAATCTAGTAATTTTATTGGTGGTTAGTTTGTCCAAGACTTCAACTCTCAGTGATATTTGACTGCTTTTAGTCCAGACTTAGAATAGTTTTAATTTCTTGACTTTGTTTATTAAAAAAAAGACACCAATAAACTACAAAGAAATCTAAACCAAAATAAAATTTTCTTTTCTTTTCTAAGTTATAAATTTTTAATAAATTATAACAATTGAAGATCTTAAGTTTTTTGTTTGCTTTTATTGTCAGATTAGGTTCATGAATTTTTATATGATATGCTATAATTGTTGAGTTCAATTTTGTCAAGGTTGGATAAAGAGGGATAAAGAATTAATATAACATTGAATGATAAATCTTGGCATGGTTTCTAACAGAGCTCAAAAAATATTGAATGATATCTATTTAGAGAACTTTGAAGAATGGTAAGGCTATGAAGAATGTTAGAACATAAAAATATCATGATCATTGCCAACATTGACCAAAAGGAAGCCATCAATAGTGAACTCTTTTACTAGGTTCATTATTAAGGCTAAAAAGGTCTTGGAAGTGTTGGTGGGGACTAAATGCTACGTGGCAAAAGATTAGTTGGACCTATTATGATACTACAACTTGCATGTTATTATAAGGGAAAGGGTCTATATGTGATTTTTGATGTTGGAGTGATTAATTGGTTGCTATACATAAAGCTAAACTTGGACATTGATGCTATTGATGTTGAAATATGTTTGAGAAACTTCATCTTTGAGACTTAATTTAAGTTTTTATGTTGCTTCTCTTTTAGATAATGATTCAAAGTAGTTGTTTTTTCAAGTAATTTCTATTTGAAATTGAGGTAAACTACTTATAATCTTGATAATGTTTTAGAGAAAGAGAACTATTGAAATTTTACTTTTAGTTTTAATATAAAACTATATTTTGTTTGCAATGAGATGTTGACTCTAATTCCATTGATGACTTATAGAAGTCCCTTCTCTATACTTGTCATTAATAAGTTATTTATGAAATGTTTTCCATATTGATATTTAACCATTTTCAAGTTTTATAAAGGTAATTCCCATTATTAACAAGAATGCAATCATGAAATGCAACAACAACATAAGCTATGGGAAAAAACTTGGATACAGTACTTCTATTCCTTAGGTTCCCCTCTTAAGATTCAACCATATGACTTCTTAACTAAAAAATACACTTCCATTTCATAAGAAAAAAATTCACATGACTGAATCTTAAGAGGGGAACTAAGTACTATACCTAAGTCTTGCCCTAAGCAAGGTTTTCAGACCCAGACCGTTCATTAAACTGTAAAAGAGAGAGGTTCAAGGTTTTTGAGGTCAAATCGAGGTCGAACCATGATGATATCATAATTAATTTAATAATTAATTAAAGCCTAAATATAGATATTAAATTTATAAAACTAGCAAAATTGACTAATATATCTATATATGTGAGGAAAATTTAATGATTTTCAAGCATATATTTAATAATTAAATAAGAAAGTTAATAAAATAAAATAATAATCATGAAAACATTAAAATTTATGATTAATTTTTAAAGTAAAGTTGAATATCTTTGAAGGATTTTAATTATAATTTTTTTTATTCCTTGTAAGAGATGGATAATTTAATTAAGTAGAATAAAATTGTATTAAGTTGTTTTTATAAAATTAAAAAAAAATTTTTTTTTTTTTTTTTAAATTGCTAAGGGGTTGGACTGCACGGTTCTTGCCACTGGTTCGTGCAGTCCAACCCTGGTTTTAAGGGTTCACAGAATTGCCACATATGCCCAGTTCTCTATGCTTAAAAAACCGAATTTTAATTCGGTTCCCGATTTTCACGATCCGATCTCCCGGGCCTATCCGGATCTGAAAACCTTGGCCCTAAGTTATGATCCCACTTAGGCTGATTACTTGATGGACAAAAGCCCAAAACCGAGCCCAATATTGGTCCTTCAATTGTGATTCAATTTTAATATTACACGTGTCCCACCCAAATTCACCCACCCAAGCTAAGTCCCCAAACTCAATACCAGATTTTGGCGCGAAAATTAGAAAACGCATCCCAATTCAGTATCCCCAAATTAGGGTTTAATCCGGAGCCATTGCTTCTTCGTCTCACGCTCTTCCTCAACAATGTCCAATTCCTCTGATCAGCTCGAGGAAATCAAAACCCTAATTTCCTCTGGCTCAGAGTGCCTCGCTTACTCAACCCTCTTACACTTCCAAGAACACTCCAGTGACGACCCAACTTCAATTCAAGCCCTAGCTGGAATTTCTCAGACTCTTCTATCTTTAATCGTTGCCGATATCTCAGACGACGATGAAGAAATGTAAGTTTCAAATCAAAATGCCAAACACATATTTTATCAAAATGATATGTTTGGATGCTGGGTAATGTGTAGGAAAAGAAATTTGGAATACAATTATGAACTGAAATAGATGATTTAAAAAAAAAAAATTAGGTTTTTTTTTTTTTTTTTTGGGTTCCCTCTTTCCATCTAAGTAGCGTTTAAATGGAGGGTGATTGAATATATGTATAAATATTGGTTTTGAATTGATGACAGTGCTGCACTGGCTTTGAAGTGTTTGGGTTTCATGATTTATCATCCGTCCCTTGTTGCCGTAATTGCAGGTATGTTGAGCTAGTGGTACACCATTGTTTAGTATAACATTTTAGAAATGGGGTGTTGGTAAATTATTGCCTTTCAAAATTTAGATATTAAAAAAAAGTAAATTGTAAATTACACTCCTAAAGTTTGGAAGTGTTTGGATTTTACACCTTGAAGTTTCAGAATTTGGATTTTACTCCCTGAAGTTTGGGGGTGTTTGAATTTCATATCTTGACGTGTTAGAATTTGGATATTACTTCCTAAAGTTTATGGGTGTTTGGATATTACATCCTGAAGTTTCAGAATTTGGGGGTGTAAAATCTAAACACCCTCAAACTCTAGAGGTAAAATCTAAATTCTGAAACTTTAGGGCAAAATCTAAAAACCTCCAAACTTCAGGGCTAAAATCCAATTTCCAAAACTTCAGGATATAAAATCCAAACACTTTCAAATTTTAGGGGTGTAATTTACAAATTACCCTATCAAAACAGTGGCTTAAACCACGGTCCTAGTTGACCGGTATTGTTTAGTTGTCTTTTAATTGGAAATGAGTACTTAATCAGCATTTTCTCTATGTTGGTTTTGTAGTGGATGATGCCAATTTGGTTATAGAGTCTTTAGTTAGGTTCATTACGACAACAAAAATCAAGGTAAATGTCACATTGTCAAATAATGATAGTTTTCAAGGGTTGATGTGCTCTTTTTATTTATTTATTTGTGGATTTGACTTGTTTGCCTCTTAATTGCAGTCAGTTTGTAACTTAGGAGTGTGGTGCATATCCATCCAACAGTTTAATGCACCATTTCTAGATTCCCACTACAACTCTCTGTTGCAGGCGGTTGTCCATGCACTTGACAACCCAATTGGTTCTTTATCAACAACTTTTGAGGCTATTCAGGTATAAGTAATTCTTCCAAGCTTTCCATTTTATGCTCCTCAACCACTTCTAGTGATACTTCTTAAGTGGAAGTCTATGCATATAAACTGACTAAGTCAGTCACTAATAGATTTCAATATCGTTTTTTCTGTAAAGTGTTTAATGTGCATAACTTGTCCTGGAGAAAGAAAGAGAGAGAAATGGCAGTAAAGTGGTTTTATTTGCTTAATTGTGGATTTTTTTTTTTCAAACTTGGACGGAACATTATGTTACACAAGCAAATTGTGTCAAACTTTTGTCCTCAACTAATGATACAAGTGTTAAATTTTACATTATTGCGTAATCAAGTTGGTTATTTATATTTTATATATCACTGCTGAACTTAGCATCTTATGTTAAACAAGAATCAGTAAATGAGTATGGTCAGCTTGTCTCTCCTGCTAACCCTTCTTGGTATTATAACAGGCCTTGATAAAGTTAGCATCTATTTTAAGCAAGAGAATGAGAGACTCATCACATTTATGGGCTCCTCCAATATATAGAAGACTTCTCAGCTTTGACAAGAAGGAGAGGGATATGTCAGAAAGGTGTCTATCGAAGATTAAGCCTATAATATTACCTCCTACACTAGTTCTCTCCCAGGTACAAATGTACTTATGTTCTTTATATTTTTCAAGTGCAACTATCAAGGTGCATTCATAGTTGAGATATACATTTTAAACATGGAAAGCTTAAACATGCTAATATGATATAGCTAGCTAAATCTGTTTCTACCATCTTTTTTTCCACTAAATTTTTGTTAAGAGGTTTGAGAATTTAGATGGATTTAATGTGTTTGCATGTGAAGTATTTCAAATAAAACATCTTACTAGCTGATGCTAACATTGCAGAATCTGAAAAATCATTACTAATTTTTGCCCATTTTATATCTTATTGGTGCTTGTCAGAATCTGAGGTGTAACTTTTTGTTTTAGGAAAATTTGTGAGCCTAAACAGCTAGCAGTTTCTTTACTGTGACTATGAATCTGGTTTCAAAAGTGAAACATCACAGGAAATTTCCTTTTGTAATACAAACTAGAGTGGTGGCTACATTTACACTGTAAAATAGATGATTTTGATGTTCTAAGAGATGAAGTAGAAATTTTTTATTTTGGTGGGTGAAGCCAAACTGCTGTGAAGGTTTAGCACAAAATGCCAGTAAAATTCAAATTACATCCTTAAAAATAGTTCAAACCAATAGTAAGAGGTTGTGTCACAGACTGTTTGGATCTATTGATTTATTTGACTGTTATCTAAATCAGCTTCAATAGTTAATATGAATAAATATTTATCATAAAATTCCCAATTGTGTGTCCAGAAGCTAAAAATCAAGACCAGTCAACTCTACCAGTGGTTCATTCAATATCCCTGTAGCTACCATTTCTACCATTTCTTTTTTTTTTTTTTTTTGATAAGTAATAAGTTTATTGATGTCAAAAAAAGGGGAACACCCTAGTACACAGGGAGTGTACAAGGGTTGAAACAATCAAGAACAAAAATTACCATTTCTTCTTTACCATGACTATGTATCTGGTTTCAAAAGTGAAACATCACAGGAAACTTCCTTTTCAAATACAAACTGTAGTGGTAACTACATTTACAATGTAGGATATATGATTTTGACATTTTGAGAGATTGAAATAGCACTCTTTTCTTTTCCCTTTGTGTGTGTGTGTGTGTGTGTGTGTGTGTGTGTGTGTGTGGAGGGTGAAGACAAAATGTTGGAAAGGTTTAGGCCAAACAAAATTCCATTAACTGTCAAAATAAATCTTAAACAAATATTTAAACTTATCCAAAAAAAAAAGAAACCTTCAAACCATCAATAAGTGGTTGGGTCACAGTCATTTAAATCCAGCTTCCATAATTCATATGAATAAGTGTTTTTCATAAAATTCACATTGGGTGTCTAGAAGCTCAAAATCAAGACCAGTCAACTGTACTGGTGGTTCATTCCATATTCCTGCATCATGCAGTAGAAAATTTTTCAATTTGAAATTTCAAAACTTCTCGACTTCTATCACGAATGAGTGCCTCATTAGATTTGTAGCATTATAGGTAGTTAACCTTAACAGTTTTATATTGCAATTTAGTCAATGATAAAGACTAGGACACAAAAGTTTCAAATACCAATGATCCTCTCTCTCTCTCTCTCTCTCTCTCTCTCATGTGCATTAATGTGTGCCTATCTCACATTATCAGGCCTAAATGTCTAAGGTAGAACCATGAGAAAGGTTCCTTCTGTCTAACATTGATTCTGGTATCAAGGTTAAGGTTCGCCTAAAATCATTCCAATATTGTATCTATCTTGTTGTGTATTCTAAGATCCCTAAATGCACTTTATTCTATCTTTAAACAGGTTCTTGTCAAAGATATGAAGCAAATTTTGCTCACTAAGATGAAGGAGCTGCTAAACCAGGGTATGAAGCTCCAAGCCATTCATGCATGGGGATGGTTTATCTGCTTACTAGGATCTTATGCTATGAAGAACAGGCAATTAACAAATGAAATGCTGAAAATTCCTGAAAATGCATTTTCAGATCTCAACCCACAAGTTCAGATTGCTTCACAGGTATTTTTAATACAGTTGGACTTTTTGGAAACCTGGTCACTATCACCAATCACTGATAATATTATCCAAGAAAATAATTCTTTATTTGTTGAATTTATTACCAATAAAATAGCACCTCAAAAATAGAAGGTGCTTTCATCCATTTCCTTAGTTCAATGATAGCATAGAAGTGGTCATCTTTTGAAGGATACAAATTTATTATGGGGCATAAAGAATTTGGGGTAATCCAAATCAAGAGACTAAATGGTCCTTGCTTAAGTCAGAAAAGGGTGTCTAGTTATCAACTTTTTGAGTTGTTGTGGTCCTTGCATGTAAGCTTATAGGACTGGGTCTACCCAAGTTTTTATGGCAATCTATGCAAATAGAAAAAGCTAAATCACTGCCTAGTTACCTGTTCAATTATCTCCTATGGTAATTTCTGCATTTAAATATACCAGTACTCCATTACAACACTTAGAATGTCATTCTTCCATCAATTATGGTAACCTTTTGGATTAAAATATTTCAGAAGTCCTACGTTATAATGCTTTCAATGTCATTCTTTTGTATGATTTTTTACCATAATTTGCACTTTGCTTGGGAAGGTCTTATTGATGCTTTAATTCATCCTCCAATAGTAGCTTGAGAGACAAATGCATCCAAGGAGGAGAAGGGTGTACAACATTTGCAACTAGAGAGACCAGTGATAAAATCCAAGCAAATGGGTTTTTAAAAAGCATAAGGCTTGTAATGACTCCTCTGACAGGAATCATATCGAGTAAATGTGATATATCCGTCCACTCATCATGCTTGAACACATGATGTTATCTGCTGCATAATTGATACTTCTGTCAATGATCCATTAGTGATAAAGCTAGTGTTGGAGCCTATCTGTGAAGCAATATTTCGCATTGGTCCTGAAAGTAAGAGTGTGAGCTCATGGAATCTGTGCCTAGATCTGCTTGATGATTTTATTTTAGCAAAATGTAAAGATGTGGAATATGTCACAACTCTGCAAGCCATCATTTATCAGCTACTAAATTCTTATGGAAGCAATACTCTGTTAAATGGTTGCCATGGGAGATTTGTCAGTTGGACTTCCATTTAAACATAATTTTTATTCTCATCAGTCAAGCATCAATTGCAACTGTCAACCATGAATAAAAACGTTTCACACGTGATGCTGCTTTAAGGTTATTTTTATCTGTTCTGAAAGGAGTTCAATTGGAGTTGGAAAAGTGATCAACCAATTATAATGATATTATGTTGTGTTTGGGCACAGTATTAAGGTTCATAAAGAAGATATGTGAAGATGTAAGTTCAGAAGGCAGCGATAGTAGTGATTTGCATCATACTTGTCTCCGGTTTATAGACGCTGTCACTAAGGAGTTACAACCTGCTACATTGGAATCCCCTCTGTACAAGGTTTTATTGGACCTCAAGTACATTGACAAGCTTCAATCAGTTAATAACATTAGACATGCAAAATTTATGGATATCTGCTCTATTGTTCACATGAATATGGTTTCACCAGTGGTTTATTTACTTGTAGCCTACCTCTGTGTGGTCTTTCAGTCAATTTTCTTCGACATCCAGAACGTGAACCACCACAACATAAATGAGGGACTTTGCGCCGAGGTCAAGAACCTCCACCTCGGCGCTCTCATCATCAGTAGCCACCTTGGACTCAGCACCGCTGACTACTGTGTTCACCACTGCCCCTATCCCGTCATTGTAGTTAAATCGATCCCAGATGACGAGGAGAAAAATAAGGATAAGATCTGCGTTATTTACCATCTCTATGGAAAATATTGCTTCTATGTTTTCGATGTCAGTACACCTGTTAATCATAGCAAACCAATGCCACTGTCGAGAGAGATTTTGAAAATAAGCGGAAAAAGGTATCCAAGTGGCATGGGTTATGCAATTTTGGGTTCAACAATCTACTGCATCGGCAGACGCTTCCCCCCCTAATGAGCCATCTTTGGATGTTTATATATTTGATACAAAGAAAAATAATGAGAAATCCTTAACAAAGCTTGGACCTCGCCTCAACGCCCCGAAGTACTATACTAACGTAGTGGTTATCCAAGGGAAAATTTATGTTTTTCCAAATAGTTTTGCAGAGGATGTAAGCTCTCCTAGATTTGAGGTTTTTGATCCTCTTGAAGGAACATGGACTGCTCTCCCTGAGCCTGATTGGGATTCTTGTTCTCCAAACACAGAGAAATGGATTCCATATCCTCACAAGTTCAGAGTAATTTCACATTTGGTTGAAGGTATACATATCCTGTCAACAGCTGAAGGTATACATATTTTTGATGCTACCAAGCCTCATGCCGGATGGAAACACGTTCATAGATATCGTGGCACTTCACACGATGACATCCCTCGTGATTCAGTTTTAGCTGACAATGACAATATGTGTTTCACAAATGACGACTTCAACACTAAGTTCACAGCTTATAATCTCTCTAAGGATGATGCCTTCACCAACCCACTCTGCGTATTAAAATCTTACAGGGACAAATTGGTAGGCCCTGTTTATGATTATTATGAAAAAATGTGTGGAAAATCCTATTTAGCTTCTCTTAGAGATGATGGTGAAAACAGCCGAATCTGTAATGCGAGATCCAGCAGCAAACAATATGATCGTAATGAATATATTGTGATTAAGGTATATGCCTTTAAAAAAGGTACGGGAAGAAGAAGGAGGAGGAGCATAAGCATCGCCAGGGACAAAATGTTTTACAACTAACCAACGTGCATTCCTCCATGTTTGTGGTGCCAGATGGGGATCGTTGCGGAGAACTCATAGCTTGTCTCCCATTGTAATTACAAATTGATTAGTATTTCATAATTCAATTCAATCTGTTTTGCTATGTATAATTTGTTGAGAGGTAGAGCAATTATTTATTTTCCATAGAAAACTAAATTTGTTCTTCTTCGTAGGTTTTAATTCCGCTAAACAATATTGTTTTTTAAGTTATAAAATGGTTCATTACATTAAAATGTGTTTCTTTCTCTTGGTAATATCCCTTGGTTCGTTCAATTGACGGTTAAACCATTATGCAGAACTTTGTTATGCACTTATTATTTTCTTAGTCCATTTTGCTTATTGTCTCCTACATTTGTGCGGAGAGAGAATATATATAAAGGGAATTCTCAAGGACATGAGAGCTTTTATGGGATGTCTAGAGAAAATGAGCTTCATGTCATACAATTTGGATCCACTAGATAAACTTTATTTTATTTTATTTTCTGACAAGAGAAGTGTTTACTATCTTATCTTCTCAAAAAATATATATATATATATATATTTTTTAATACAAGATAGAATTTCTACTTTAGCCTAATTTAAGTGTATATATGTGTGAAGCTCATTCCTGGAGACTTGAACCTTGGCCTTTGCTCCCCTACACCCCATAAGCATTTATACTTGTGGAGTGACCACCGCACCAAGGATGCGCGGTGGTGTATATATATATATTGAGAGTTATAGAAATGGTAGTTTTTGTTATTTATATATGAAGAATGTTTGCATATTAAATTGCAATGCAACTCCCCTGGTCCCTCTCTTTTAGCTGCATTTTTTTTTTTTGAGTTTATGATGTGAATCTATTAGATTTTTGCATTTCTTGTAATTGGTGATTGGCCAACAATTTTAGCATCACACTGTCAAACCTTATATGATATCCCATTTGAATTATATTTGTTCAATTTTGATCATGTTTTCAAACTTGAGGGTATTTACACGCTTGCCTTCAAACTTGGACATTATGATCGATTAATGGTAGAAGTTTGAAATCTTGGTGTCTTTCTTAAAAGGACATTCTACATGGTGGAAGACAATCTCTACATGGCCTTGAGGGTATCTAGAAATGGCCTATATAGCATCACTAAATGAAAGATTTTGTATGTCAAATTTGAATCGATTTCAATGGATACCTAGTGACTACCCAAACAAGAAGTAATAAGTAGAAATAGGATTGGAAGTTGGAACACGTGACATTTTGTACGTACCCAGAACAAAGGCGCCATCAAAGACTGTTGGATTATTCATTACGATTCTCTCTGATGACTCACGAAGCACACGAAGTGCCATCACTCTCACGCGAGGAACAAGATGAGATCACTCGCAGCACGAAGAAAGTTAAGAATGATAGTATTGTGGAGATGGAAAGAGGCCAGGGGTTGGGGTCTTCATCTCCGAGGCAGGGGTTGGGAGCATGGAACAACCAAGGCTCGTTCAGAGACAAGCTATTAGGAGAGATACCAGGGGCATTCACGCAAGCTTTCAGCTTTGATGATGCCATGGATGATGACGAGGGGTCGGATGACGAGGTAGAAAATCTTAGAGAAGGATTCGTTGCAGTCAAGTTTTCGAAAGGTTTCAAACAGCAAATACGGAATCCCTGGGCTAGAGCGCTCATAGTTAAGGTTTATGGGAGAGAAGTGGGTTTTAGCTTTCTTCAAGCAAAGCTGCTATCCTTGTGGAAACCAGCAGGGATGCTGGATTGTGTTGGGTTAGAATTTGGGTTTTTCTTAGTCAGATTATCACTGAGGGAAGATTATGAGAATGTTCTTAAGAAAGGTCCATGGTTCGTGAGTGGACACTTTCTCTCAATCAGACAGTGGGAGCCAAATTTCAAACCAGAGTTAGCCAGCGTGTCTTCCATTGCAGTCTGGGTAAGGTTGAACCAGTTACCAATTGAATATTATAATGCCAAGGCCCTCCTTCAAATAGGAAGATCGATTGGGAGCGTGCTAAGAATCGGCACGCACACGGCGGAGGAGTCCAGAGCAAGGTTTGCTGGTTTGTGTGTGCAAATAGATGTTGACAAACCCCTCATCATGACCATTCTCTTTAGGAAGCTTCAGCAACCAGTGAGCTATGAAGGCATCCAAAGTCTCTGTTTTGGCTATGGAAGAGTAGGCCATTGACGAGAGGGCTACCCATACCTTTTACACCGTGGTCCGCTTCACCGTGGTTTGTCGTAGGAGAGCTCGGACAGGGAGGAAACCGTTGATAGGAGCGATAAGGCATGTGATTTGCATGAAGTTGACACCACAAGGACAGAGGCGGGACCCAGCAGTAGCATACAGGAGGAAGCCAAGGGGAATGTGCAGGAAGATCGTACAGGCCGTGGGTCCTGGTAACACGTAAGAGGAATGGGACAAAAACTCAAAGGAATGGTGGTCCCAAGGGAGTACATGACAACTGGAGGAGAGTGGGATACCAAGGCAGAGATAGAGACAAATGGAGAGAGGGAAAGTCTTCAGGGAATGATGTGGGCCACATTGGGCCTCAAAGGGAGGCGAAGAGGAAGTTGTCCCCATTGAGAGTTGTTGAGAAAGCCCAACTGGAAAGAGTTATTCAAAGTATAAGTAAGGTGGACAAACAAAAGGCCCAGGTTCAATTCGGTTTAGATGGGGGAGAGGCTAAGGAGATTCTAGAAAGCCCAAGGATACTTAAGCCCAACACGAGAGATTCAATTAGGTGGAAAAAAGCTCATGCCCGTGCAAGGGCACATCTTCAAGCTCCTGGTAGCGCCGTGGGAAGAGCTCAAGTTAAATCAGTCTAAGCTAGTGAAGATCAAATTAACCAAAATGGAGGGGCTTATACGGAAATCACTACTGAGTTTAAATTCACAGCACCGGGCCGGTCAGAGAAGGAGATTAATTTTGGGCGAAGTGCTTGTAGAGATACCGGTGAGCAAGGTGTGTCCAATGCGGGTCATGGGGTGGCTCGACGGCATGTGGAAAAAGGTGTGGATGATGGGGATCAAGCCAACAAGGATGGTGATTGTGCTTTACCTGATAGTGGTTTTCTTTCTTCATGCGCTAGGCCAAGTTACGGAGATGGTAGCTTTGCAACTATGTGTGATGCAAAGGCAACAGACAGAATGGAGTTTGAGGGAGAAGGTCATTTGGACGCTGCCTTTTGATAAGTGATCTAATCCAAACTAACTGTCATCTGATGAATATTATAGCTTGGAATTGTAGGGGCGCTCTGAAGCCGTCTTTTTAGAGTCATATTAGGGAGTTAGTTCAAAATTATAACCCAGCTATGTTGGTGGTGATGGAAACCAGGATTGGGGGAGAGAGAGCTAAGGAGATTACTGACAAGTTGCCTTTTGATGGAGCCATTCACACAGAGACTATAGGCTATGCTAGAGGTCTGTGGGTTTTGTGGAATTCAGATATAGTGGAGGTCACACCCCTTGCCAACACTGAACAGGAGATTCATATGATGGTTAAGGTACACCATTCTAACTCTAGCTGGTTATTCTCTACTGTTTATGCTAGTCCTAGGAGCGCCGAAAGGCAAATATTGTGGAATAATCTTATGCAAGTAGCAGATTTACATAACATGCCTTGGGTATTAGCTGGTGATTTCAATAAGCCATTGTTGAAGGATGATAAATTTGGGGGGCGAGTAGTGAATGTGAATAGGGCCTTACTTTTCAAAAAATGCCTTGATAAATGTAACATGATAGATATTGGATTTTTCGGGCCGCGCTTCACTTGGACGAATAAAAGAGAAGTCCAAGCTTTGATTTAGGAAAGGATTGATCGATTCTTTGTTAATCCCAGCTGGTGTCTTATGTACCTAGAAGCTAGAGTAACGCACCTCACAAGGTGCCATTCTGATCATAGTCCAGTGTTGATGGAGATGTTGCCACGGATGTCGAATACCAGTAAGAGACCCTTTAAGTTTCAGACTTGCTGGCTCTCGGATCCAATGTTTCCAAATGTTGTGGCAGAAGCTTGGAGTCAAACGGGAGGGCTGGTTGAGGCAACTGAAAAATTTGCTAAGGATGCTGCCCATTGGAACAAAACCCACTTTGGGAATGTGTTCAAAAGGAAGAAAAATATTATGGCAAGATTGAATGGGATCCAGCGATCAATATCAGTAAGGCCTTCGAGCTTCTTGCTGAATTTAGAGAGGGAGCTCCAGGGGGAATTGGAGATGGTTCTGAAGTAGGAGGAAGAGATTTGGGCTTTGAAGTCTTGGGTCAACTGGATGATACAAGGGGATAGAAATACAGCTTTCTACCATGTGTCAACTTTGGTTAGACGGAAGCGAAATAAGATTTTGGCGATAAAAGATAATGTTAGGGAGTGGATGTTTGAGGAGAATGATATCAAAGAATTTATTAGGGATGGGTTTGGTGAGCTGTATACAACTTCTCTGGTAAGCGCTTTGCGAGGCAGCCCCCTCAGTTCCCAATGGCAGCCTAGACTCATGGAAGAAGAAAAAAACAGTATTAGTGGAGAGGTTACTATTGAGGAGATAAAACAATCTTTGTGGTCACTTAAAGCCTTTAAGGCTCTGGGGCCGGATGGGCTTCATGCGGGGTTTTACCAAAGATTTTGGCTTATAGTGGGAAATTTTGTGATTGAGGAGGTCAAGAAGGTGTTTGTGGCTAGGAAAATCCTGGAGGTGATTAATAGAACCCATATAGCTCTCATTCCGAAGATTCAAGGGCCTGAAACCTTGGGGAATTACAGGCCAATCAGCTTGTGTAATACAGTGTATAAGATTGTGACGAAGATCATTATAGCAAGGTTAAGACCTTTGTTGGGGAAATTGATCTCACCTCTTCAAACGGCATTTGTGCCAGGTAGGAAAAGGATTGATAATGCCATTATAGTCCAGGAGATCATCCATACTATTGGGAGGAAAAAAGGAAGGGTAGGGTACATGGCTTTGAAGATAGACTTGGAAAAGGCATATGACAAGCTTGAGTGGAGCTTTATAAGGGAGATGCTTATTAGAGTGAACCTTCCAAAGGAGCTGATTGATATTATAATGAGTTGTATTTCCACAGTGTCCATCTCCATTTTGTTCAATGGGGAAGCTCTTGATCCAATTTTCCCATCTAGAGGGATTAGACAAGGTGACCCATTGTCTCCGTACTTGTTTATTTTGTGTATGGATTTTCTTGGTCAACTCATAGAAGAGAAGTGCAGTGTGAAGCTTTGGAATCCAGTGAATGCATCTCAAAGTGGGCCAGCCTTCTCACATCTCCTCTTTGCGGATGACCTTGTTTTCTTTGCCAAAGCTGATTATGTGAATTGTTTGGCTATCAAGGAGGGTCTTGATCACTTTTGCAAGGTTTCGGGCCAGTCAGTAAGTGATGCCAAATCCAGGGTGTATTTCTCTCCTAATGTGGATAGGGACACTAGGGAGTCATTAAGTGATATATTAGGCTTCGCAACCACTCCTTTCCTTGGGAAGTATTTGGGCTTTCCCCTAAAACAGCCAGGGTCTTCTTCTCGGGATTACAACTATATATTAGATAGAGTGAAACAAAAACTAACAGGGTGGAAGGAAAATTTGTTGTCTCTAGCTGGTCGTACTGTGCTCATACAAGCTTCCTCTGCAGCAATTCCAGCCTATGTGATGCAATGCTCCCAATTGCCTTGCAAAGTTTTGGATGGTATTGATAGGGTTAATCGAAACTTCTTATGGGGGTCTTCTGAAGGGGGGAAAAAAATCCACTGGGTTGGATGGCAGAAAGTCACCAAGACTAAAGAAGAAGGGGGGCTAGGATTGCAGTCAGCAAAAGGAAGGAATACAGCTCTATTAGCTAAGTTAAATTGGAGGTTGCATACGGAGAGGGAGGCGCCTTGGGCTCAAGTGCTAGTGAAGAAATATTGCTCTCCAAGAAGGCTGAACAATGTAAATGCTAACAAGCTCCCTTGCTCGGCAATATGGAAAGCAATTAAAAAAGGAATGGAGACGTTCAACAAAGGAAGCAGATGGATGGTGGGTAGGGAGAGTAATTTAAAGGTATGGCACAGTAGTTGGACTAGCAAAGGGCCTCTCAGAAACATGATCCAAGGCCCTCTGATGTGGGAAGAAGATCAGCTGGAAATTAGAGAGTTTCTTGTGGACACGGGCTGGGATTGGAGCAAGATCCTCTTTGAGCTTCCTCTAGATATTAAACAAGTCATTCAAGCTACCCCAATCTCTCTCACAGGGAGAGGTAAAGATGTTTTGGCCTGGGCTGAATCTCCTCAAGGTAAATTTGATTTGAAGAGTGCTTATAAATTAGCTGAGGGGTTAGATGCTGAACCACAATTTGAAAGTAAGTGGATATGGAAAGCAGATACGCTCCCATGTATAAAGTCTTTTTTATGGCAGTGTGCTCACAACAGTATTGGAGTGAAGGTTTGTCTTGTAAGGAGAGGAGTTGTAGAGGAGGAAAATTGCCCAGTTTGCTAAGAGGAAGCGAAGACAGTGTTGCATGCGCTTCGGGATTGTACTTGGGTCAAACTTGTTTGGAGGAAGTTGGGAGTTAAGGTTAGGGATCGGGGTTTTTGGGAGAGTAATCTTCAGACCTGGATAAATTATAATGGTAGTCAGAACAAGGTGGCCACTACGGCGAACATGCCATGGAAGGTTGTTTTTCTTTTTGCGACATGGCTTATTTGGAAGAGTAGGAACCACTTAGTGTTTAGGGGGAAGAATATAAGCCCAAATTTTGCAGCGGATATCCTTAAGCAGGTCACGAAGTATGTTCACTGTTCGGCCTCTCCAAGAGCTCTCACTCAAAAATCAATTCAGCGGATCAGATGGGAAAGACCACCGGGAGGCTAGAATAAATTGAACACTGATGGATCAGCTATTGAAAGCTCAGGAATGGCGGGCTGTGGGGGTATTGTGAGAGATGAAGAAGGCAGTTGGATAGCAGGTTTCACGAGGAGGATCGGGGTCACAACCAGCTTTGAGGCGGAGCTGTGGGGGCTTAGAGATGGCTTGATGCTATGCAGCAATTTAGATATACCTTCGCTAGTAGTAGAAATAGACGCCAAAGCAATTGTGGACGCCTTACAAAATGCTGACTACGTTAACAATGCCATATCGCCGATCTTGGATGACTGCAGATTATTGATGACTCGATTCAGCAGGCTTCAAGTCAAACACTGCTACAAGGAGGCCAACAAAGTTGCAGACAGCCTTGCTAGGATGGAAATTAGCAACAACCCAGATTTAATTTATTTTCAAAGTCCGCCTGTGGACACTCTCTATTTTTTAGAACGATTTCAATGGTATGTATTTTAACAAGTTATGCCAAAGACCTGTTCTTGATGTTTAGTTAATATGAATATCAGTTTTCACCAACAAAAAAAAACATCCCTTTTAATTGGTCTCGGTGGTCATTGGATAACATATCAATCTTATTGTGTGGTTTGCACTCTTTTACTGCTTTTTATATTGCTTTATATGCTTTAGTTGTTCACATGAATATCCATATAAAATTGATTAATCACTTATTTGATATCAATAGTAGTTTAGCTTAGAAGTGATTAAGCAGTAAAATGTGATATTTGGTTGCGTAATTTCTTGGGGTGTAATATTTCTCAAAAACTATATTACAACTTAGTAGGTAACAAACACGATCGGAATAGTGCGTCATATCAGAACATATTAATTCTGTTACTAATATGTCAAAAACGCATCAATCTATTAAAAGTTCAGAAAATTTAGAGCTTGCTATTGATGCAATCCAAGTAACTGATTTTGTGAGGAATTTCAATTTTCTAGCAATGCATTGAACTAAAAAGTCATCTTCACCTATAATTGAAGAGTGCAGATCTTTCAGTCAAAATTTACCTGAAAAACTCATATTTTACATGATTTGAAGTTCAAAATCACTCAAATCAATTTTTTTTTTCTTAAATAACCACTCAATCAATTAAAAAGTGACTTTATGCTCACAAGCAAACATAAATCAACTTTCCTGTAAAATTCTAGAACCCTCTCACTAAATAGAACCTCTGATCTTATTGATTGAGAAAATTGGAGTACAAAAGAATGAACGATAATTCATAACTATACCTATATATACAATCTGCAAAAGAAAGGAAGTAACTAACTCCGGAAATAAAGGAAAACAGTTACAATCAGTCCTAACTACTTGTCCACGTGTACATTGATAAAAAACTGGTAACTGCTTCTATCCACGTGGCATAGCTTCTTCAATGACATGGATGAAATACTCATGGTAAGGGACTGCTTCTATCATGTCAAGCAACTCTGCACTAGCCCAGTTACCAAGTTACCCTGTGTCTTAGCTGCTTGATCAGTGCTTATCCCTTCAGTCTTGTAATCATGCTTAGTTTGATCCTGAGTGCATTTCTTCTTGCTTTCAACATTTCCCATAAAAAAGACTATTCTTAAAAAGAGAGAAAAAAAAAAAAAAAGGAAATATAGAAAGAACATATATTGATAGACCTTTGCAAAAGAAAATGTCAAAATATTCCTCTTTGTTCTTTCCTAGTCCATGATGGAAATATGCATGTACGCATCGAAAAAATTAACGGATCTACTTCATTCGCAATTGATAACATACACTATGTAAATTTCAAAATACAAGAATAAGAGAGTGTACCTTGGTGTGGTGAATTTCAAAACAAAGATTCCAAGCTCTTGAGAACACTTTTAATCTTCACTCCAATTCCACTAACGCCCAAGATGTGTGGTCTCAATCAGTTATATGAAATGTTCAAGAGAGAATTCAAGAGTGTCCAACACTCACATACACCATTTCATGTAAGTTGTAAGTTATCAAAAATCTGTATGTTTCTCTCTTAATAACTAATTATCTAATTGGACTAGCCTTTTGGGCCTTTCCAATTGGGCTCTAGTATGTGGCTTGGAGTAGGACCAAAAGGGACCAATAAGACACTAGCTCCAATGGGCCTTAGGCTTTTCTGTCAACTCTTGACAAGTCCAAAATTACCATTAACTATATTTAATACCACTATATAAATATAGTTGCACTCTAGGCCTTATCTATAAATTATATCCCAAGAATTTATTATACATGCAACCCATTCATAAAATTTTCATAATAATACAAAGTCATAAATGTAGACTGCCACTTTGTAAATTACTACATCTTAAACCTTGAGTACCCGGTTTAATCCTTTTAAGTTATTCATTATATATTTATGAAATCCAATTCCATAAATATATACTTTAGTCTTACTAAAGTGGTTAGGCCTAACTCTCTGAATAACAAACCCATTAAACTTATCTCAAGGGAATATTTTGTATCTCCGCTAAGAGACTATGAATTCCATCTTGAGAATATATGTTCCATCAACACTAAATGTAGCTGCCCAACATACTGAGGTTTTGACCGTTACTTTAGATCTCACTCCTGATATATCAAAGCAACCTACATCTCATGATCAGGTCCATTATTCTCTCAGGATTAAGAGTTCATGCAAATATAAGTCGTGAGATTTATTATTCATTTGACAGTCCTTAAGAGAATAATAAATCTCACAGTGGTTCAGTTCAATATGTCTTAACTCTTAAAACATATCAACACATCAACTAGAAGTCTCCACTTCCATGATCAAGACAAATCATCTTAGTTGATATGTTATAGTCTTCGCAGATGAAATGTCCAATTTCATCACCGACTACGAACTAAAATTCTGAGTTTACAAAGAACTTGTGACTTATATCTTCTGTGACTAAATCACATAAATCACATACTATGCATCTCATGGACTATATGATAATGTCCAAATATTCATGTTACCATTATTTCAGATAATAATAAAACAACTTTATTAAACACAATATTAAGTCAAACATAATGTCATACTTAATATTATACATAGCATCATACAATAGGATTTAAGGGCACTAATCCTAACAGTCCACATATTCCAACGGGTTTTGTTTTGCAAAAATCCCATTTGACTCTCCATATTCTATACAAAATAGGAAATGTTCTGTGAAATAATGAACAGCTTTGGTTAAGGATCATGAGCAGGGCTGGAGCTACCCTTTGATGTGTCAGTTTTAAAAAACACATACAAGTAATTAAAAAATTGTTTCTCAAAAAAAAAAATCAAAATATTTATGCAAGATTGTTCCATCTTGCCAAAGGCTCTTGCACATTTTATCCACCTATGAGCAAGCATCAGGCCAGCAAGTTAATAGATCCAAAACAAGCATCTTTTTTAGCAAATCTACATCTCTAGCAATGCAGTAAGCAATAAAAGATAGGTTGGGAGTGGCTAGTGTTGAGCATTATGAAAAATACCTAGGATTGCCATCCTTTGTTGGCTGAAGCAAGAAGGCAAGCTTTGACAATATCAAACAGCAGGTGTGGAAGAAGCTCCAAGGATGGGAAGGAAAGCTTTTGTCACAAGCGGGTAGAGAAATCCTAATAAAGGCGGTGGCTCAAGCTCTTCCAACATATACCATGTCTTGTTTTAAATTACCCATAGGATTGTGCCACGACATGGAGGCCCTTATACGCAGATTTTTTGGGGACAGAGGGGAGAGAATAGAAAAATACATTAGATTAAATGGCAAGAACTATGCAAGCCAAAAAGTCAGGGGGGGTTGGGTTTCAAGGATCTCTCTAGATTCAATGATGCCTTATTAGCCAAACAAACATGGAGACTCTTGCATGACACTGGCTCTTTGTTTTACCGGATATTTAAGGCTAAATACCTCCCCGATCATTCGATTATGGAGGCAAAGAATCCAACTCAGCTTCCTATGCGTGGAAGAGCATCATTAAGGGCCGAGAAGTCATCAAGAGAGGCGCGGTGTGGAGGATTGGAGATGGCACGTATAGGAGGAAGAGCAAAAAAAAGACAGCCCAACCTGTGGCCTTATGGATGGAGCCTATTAGTTATTGGGCTTGAGATTAAGCAAGCCCGAGCATTTAATAATTAGGGTTTCTTTAGGCATTTTAATTGTTAGCTATTTAAACACTTTTTCTGTTTATTGTAAGACAGCTTTTGAGAATTACTAAAAAAACGTGTGTTTTCTTTTCACTAGTGCCGACTCCAGTTTTGCTTGGTGCTGACTCCAAGCAGCTCTTAGGTGCTGACTCCTAGGGTTTATCTTTTGTTCTATTGTTAGTGTGGTTGTCCTACGTCAGTTTTGGTATTAGAGCCAGGTTTCCGGTCCATACAACACAACCGTAGACAACCAATTGAAAGCAAAACCATCAAAAGAGCAAGCTAGCCAAATATGACAGTACCTTTCAAGTTTTTGCCCCGTGAGATCTTGAACAAGCCCAAACTAGCCCCAGCAATCCGTATATACCCCGCAACCCCACATGAGTTTTTCACCCCCAAGCCAACAGAGAAGCCAGCGACGCCTCCCAAGCCGGTGACCACCATTCGTGCCTGCCTCTAATCATAGAACCCCACAACCCACAAACCACCAAAAAAAAAAAAAAAGTTGATCCATCGCAAGCCCACCAGCCGCCGAAACCCACAGATCAGTCACCTACCGCCGACCCATCAACCATCTGCCGCCGACACCATCACCGCCGCTGAGGACGTCGACCACCGCTGAGAACGTCGACCGCCACTGAGGACATCGACCACCTCCAAGTCTCGTGCCGCTGCTGTCTTCCTCGTCGATGCCAGCGCCCCCGTCGTCGTGCCACCACAGTCGCCGGTCCCCAACACCGCAAGCCCATCATCGATCAACTTTTATTTAGAGATCCTATTCTCTTTTAGTTTTTGTGGTCTTTCTTTTCTTTTCTTTTTGTCTGTGGTTTGCGTTTCTTTTAGATTCTGTCATCTGAATTTCTTTTAAAGTACTTAATGTCTTAAGTCCATCGCATAGTGTATTTTCTTATTTTGCAAAAAAAAAAAAAAAAAAGAAAAAGAAAAAGAAAGAAAGTAAGTATTGTTGCTGTGAGCCCATTGCATGTAGTAGGCCTTAAATTGTTCTCCACAGGTCCATTTGTTCAAGTTAGGATCCAGTCACATGAGGAGCCAAGCTCGTGACTATCTACTGCAATAAGTTGGCCACTGACTAGGGTACAATTCTTACTCTCTTTTTGGTGGATTCAATTTTGTCTCATTAAAAAATATTATCTTTATATTTTTTATGTGCATATACCACCATACCCCATTGGCCTACCCATTTTGTGCTCAAGTTAGCTATTTTATTATTTGTGCTTTCTTTCAGTACCCATTCTAAAATTCCAAAAAAAAAAAAAAATTCTTTGAAATATCTGATTCTCATTATTAATTGTGGAGCTTATTGGAAATTGACTTTTATTTGGGCTATCTCTCAATATTGTGAACACTGTCACTACTTGACTGCAATTTACTCCTTTTATGCATTGATCTAATCTCTACATGCACTCTTGTTTGGCCTTAATTTTACATTGAGAATTGGTTACTTGAACTTTTGTGAATCTCAATTGCATTCTTAAATATAGTGTGCATGCATTTACATAGTGGTCGCATCATGTCAAATTCTGAACATCAATCTACTTCCGAACCTAGGCCCTCCTTAGAGCAAACCATAGAAGACCTAACAAAAAGTGTCCATAATTTACTGGATAGGGTTGGGTAAATTGAAGCATCTCAAAGAGAGACCATTAACCATGAAGGAGATAACATGCTTAGGCAAAATCACCACGGTTACTTTAATAGGGCTCCAAACTTTGAACATGATCACTATAATCACAATGACACTAGGGATTATGATGATAGGATGTTTAAGGAAAAGATAGAAGCACCCACCTTTGATGGCTGCCTAGACCCATGGGTTTTCACTGATTGGTTACGTCAGATGGATAAATTCTTTGACTACTACCATTGGGCTGAGAATAAGAAAGTGAGGTATGCCAAGATGAAGTTAATTGAAAGAGCCGACCTTTTCTGGGAGGACCTTGAGGATACCCTTAGGCGATGACATGAGCCCCCCATTACTGATTGGCTTGAGATGAAGGGTGCACTCTCAAGGAATTATCTTCCTTCAACTTATAGGAGCTCCCTCCTTGAGGAATGGGATTGCCTAAAGCAAGGCACTGCTCTTGTGGTTGAATATATAGAGAAGTTCAAGGAATTCAAGAGGTGAATTCGAATAGTCGAGGAAGAGGTTGTCACACTCGATAGGTTCAAGAAAGGTTTAAATGCTAACCTACTAGGCGAGATTATCACCCGAGGAGTCACAACCTTAAGAGAAGCATATGACCTCGCTAGGAATTGTGAATTAGCATCCAAATCTATCTTTTGGCGACGTTCTGAGCTCCGAAGTGTTCCCACCAATCCTCAACCTTTTAGTAGTAGATCTAGACCTGCCTTACCCCCTAAGGTCAACCCCAATAGCACCCCAATAGAAAAAGAGGACAAGGGAAAAGGTGTGGTCAATGAACCTTCAAGATTAGGCTCTCGCCTCCAATGCTTCAAATGCAATGGGGTTGGACACATCGCAGCTAGGTGTCCCTCTAGGGCCCTTGTCATTCAAGAGGATGATGAAAAGGTTGAAGATGTTGAGGAGCTGGTGTATGATCCAAATGTTGAAGGAACCCAAGATGTTGAGGCAGAATAGGAAGATGATTCTAGCTATCTCGCATGCATTAGAGCCATTTCTCCCCAGGTTGATGACTTCAAGAACTTTGGTGTCCCTAGAATGAATGTGGTAAGGTGTGCTTTGGCAGAGCTAAGAGACACTGATGATTGGCGAAGGAGTGCCATCTTTCAAACTTACACTAAGTGTGGAGACAAAACTTGCAAGGTTATCATAGATAGTGGAAGCTGCATTAATGCAGTGTCTTCTAGCGTTGTTTCCCACCTAGGCTTGAAATTGACCCCACATCCTAGCCCATATAAAGTTTCTTGGGTGGATACTTCCTCCATAGCCATAAAAGAAAGATGTGTTGTCCCACTTCAATTTCTCACCTACAAGGCTAAAATATGGTGTGACGTAATTCCTATGGATGTAGGGCATATCATCTTAGGTAGATCTTGGCTTTATAATTTGGATGTCACCCTTCATGGGCGATCTAACTCTTGCTCATTTCTGTTTGAAGGTAAGAAGATTGTGCTCAATCCTTTGAAACCCAAGCCAATCGACATGAGCAAGAAAACAGAAGCACCAAAGGTGAAGGGCCTGAACATCATAAACCCAAAGGCTTTTGAAAGGGTAGCAGTTCAAGAATCTATTGTGTTTGTCTTAGTTGCCAGGGAACTTCATGGAGAGACCCGTGAGGAGCAACCTGAAGAAGTGAAGTCAGTGCTCCAAGAATTTAAGGATGTTTTCCCTGAGGAACTCCCCGATCATTTACCACCCATGCATGACATACAACACGCCATAGATTTTGTGCCCGGAGCGACCCTACCTAACTTGCCTCACTATAGGATGAGCCCTGCAGAGCATGCTGAGTTGCAAAGGCAAGTAGAAGAATTACTTAGGAAGGGTTTTGTTCGTGAAAGCATGAGTCCTTGTGCAGTCCCTGCACTCTTAACTCCAAAGAAAGATGGAACTTGGAGGATGTGTGTTGATAGTCGTGTCATCAACAAGATCACTGTGAAATATCGTTTTCCTATCCCTCGGTTGGATGACATGTTGGATATGATGGCTGGAGCAACGATCTTCTCCAAGATAGACTTGAAAAGCGACTATCATCAAATTAGGGTTCGTTCTGGTGATGAGTGAAAAACTGCCTTCAAGATGAAGGATGGTTTATATAAGTGGATGGTCATGCCTTTTGGATTGTCCAATGCTTCTAGTACCTTTATGAGAGTGATGACTCAGGTGCTCAATCCTTTTATGGGGAAATTCTTGGTTGTGTACTTTGATGACATCCTCATCTATAGTAAATCCAGGGAGCAACACTTCGACAACCTAACTCAAGTTTGTACTACTCTTAGGAAGGAGAGTTTATATGGCAACCTCAAGAAGTGCTCTTTCTTCACCGATAGAGTCGTCTTCCTAGGTTTCATAGTATCCTCTGAGAGAGTTTCTGCCGACCCCCAAAAGGTTCAAGCAATTGTGGAGTGGCCCGAGCCCAAAAATATCCAGGAAATTCGAAACTTCCATGGGCTCGCTTCCTTTTATCGCCGATTCATCAAGGGGTTTAGTACCATTATGTCCCCCATCACTAACTACATGAAACAAGGGGAGTTTGTTTGGACTAAAGCTGCTGTTAAGGCTTTCAATGAGGTAAAGCAAAAGATGACTGAGGCACCTGTCATGCGTCTCCCTGATTTTACCAAGCCTTTTGAAGTGGAATGTGATGCCTCAGGTATTGGTATAGGGGGAGTACTTAGTCAAGAGCGCCACCCAATTGCTTATTTTAGTGAGAAGTTGAATGATGCTAAGCAAAAGTACTCCACACATGACAAAGAGTTTTATGCAATTATTCGAGCTCTTTGGCATTGGCGCCATTACCTGTTGTCTCAAGAATTTGTTATCTATTCTAATCATGAAGCTTTGCGCTATCTCCATTCCCAAAAGAAGCTGAATTTCAGGCACGGTAGTTAAGTTGAATTTCTGCAATGCTACTACTTTGTGGTGAAACATAGGGCGGGAGTTGAGAATAAGGCTGCTGATGCACTAAGTCAAAGGGTGTCCTTGCTATCCATCATGAGTGTTAAGGTTACTGGGTTTGAACGACTCAAGGATGATTATGAGTCATGCCCAGATTTTGGGGAGCTCTACACTAGCCTAAGTAATGCCCCACGGCCAAACCTGGATGATTATACCCTTCAAGATGGTTACTTATTCAAAGCCAACAAGTTATGTATCCCTCGGTCTTCAATGAGAGATTTCCTAGTTTGGGAGATACATGTGGGAGGCCTTGCAGGTCATTTTGGCCGAGACAAGACAATTGAGGAAGTGGAACGTCAATTCTATTGGCCTGGTCTTAAGAGGGGCGTTGCCAAGATAGTTAGTCAGTGTCGTACATGTCAACTAGCCAAACATCGCAAGCAAAACACTGGCCTGTACACACCTCTACCTGTGCCAGATCGCCCATGGTAGGATGTGAGTATGGACTTTGTGTTAGGTTTGCCCCGCACCTTTAGGAAGCATGATTCCATTCTAGTAGTTGTTGATCGCTTCTCTAAGATGGCTCATTTCCTACCATGTTCTAAGACCTCTGATGCTTCTAAGATTGCAAGGCTTTACTTTGATGAGATTGTCAAACTTTATGGTCTTCCCAAAACCATAGTGTCTGATAGGGATGTTCGTTTCATGAGTTATTTTTGGAAGACCTTGTGGCATTTAGTGGGCACCAAATTGAAATTTTTGACGGCATTTCATCCTCAAACTGATGGTCAAACTGAGGTGGTTAATCGTAGTCTAGGCAACCTCTTTCGGTATCTAGTGGGTGAAGCCAATCGAAATTGGGATTCAATTCTTCCTGTAGCCTAACTTGCATATAATAACTTTGTCAATAGGTCTATAGGCGCTAGTCCTTTTGAGGTTGTGCATGGATATACACCTAGGAAGCCCTTAGATCTTTTGCCTATGTCCCCATATGTTAGGATTTCTGAGTCTGCTGAAGCATTTGCACAACATGTTCATGATTTGCATAATGAGATTCGCAAAAAAATTCAGGCAAGTAATTCTCAATATAAAATTCATGCTAACACTCATCGGCGTCATACAGAGTTTCAGGTAGGGTTATGTCATGATTCGGATTCGACCTGAACGGTTTCCCTCTGGGACCGTTAAGAAATTGCAGGCTCATAGTGCTGGACCATTCAAGGTATTGAAACGAATGGGCTCAAATGCATATGTCATTGACATTCCTTATGATTATGGTATTAGCTCCTCCTTTAATATTGAGGATCTAGTTGCTTATAAAAGCCTCATAGCTATTCCTGATACCCCTTTTGATGAGTCTTTGCCTAATCCTATTGATGCCCCTATTCCCACCCCTTTACCCTTAAATTTGCCCTATGCACATAAAGAATCTATTGATGCTATTTTAGATGAGCAGATTGTTTCTACTAGGGATGGAGGAGTTCACCGTTTCCTAGTTCGGTGGCGAGGGTGACCAGATTCTGATTGCACATGGATTACTCGAGATGAGCTACAGCGACTAGATCCTGACTTGTTGGAGTACTATCAGAGCTCTTCAGATTTCCACTCGACGGGGTTGAGTTCTTCTCACCCGGGAGGAGTTGGTGCGGACATGAGGTATAAGCCCCCAATTACATGCACGTATAGGAGGAAGAGAAAAAAGAAGACAACCCAACCTGTGGCCTTATGGATGGAGCCTATTAGTTATTGGGCTTGAGATTAAGCAAGCCCGAGCATTTAATAATTAGGGTTTCTTTATGCATCTTTATTGTTAGCTATTTAAGCACTTTTTCTGTTTATTGTAAGACAGCTTTTGAGAATTATTAAAAAAACGTGTGTTTTCTTTTCATTGGTGCCGACTCCAGTTTTGCTTGGTGCTGACTCCAAGCAACCCTTAGGTGCTGACTCCTAGGGTTTATCTTTTATTCTATTGTTAGTGTGGTTGTCCTACGTCACAGGGCCTCAATCAGAATTTGGCAAGATAGGTGGTTACCTGACAGATAGATGGGGAAGATTATATCACCTTGTTGGCCTGAGGTAGCAGAAGCAACAATTAGCATGTTTATCAATCTAGCAACCTGTTCGTGGAATTCTGAAGTGCTGGAAAAATACTTGCTAGAATTTGAGGTAGCAGCAGTTAAGTCAATCCCATTGTGCCGAACCCAGTAGCAAGATAAGCTCATCTAGCCCCATAATCCGAATGGAGCATACTCAGTGAAGTCAGGATATAAGTTCTTGCAGTCGGACCTCTAGAATCAACAACTTGGAACCTCTAACCCTGAATCGGTGAAGCCACTATGGCAGGCTATTTGGAGTTTGAACATTCCAGCTAAGGTTAAGAATTTGATTTGGAAAGCGTGCCGAGATGCTCTCCCATCAAAGGCAAATCTGGTGAGGAGGAAGGTGATTGAAGATGCAACCTGTGATCTATGTCAAGAGAGCTAGGAAGATGTGCTCCATTCTTTATATAAATGCCCAAAACTGATGGAGTTTTGGAAAGAAAATCCAAAATGGCAAACTAACTATATTCACAAATGCAAAAGTTTCTTTGACAATATGGAATTTCTCATTGCAGAAAATCAGGATGCTGCTTTATTCTCCATGACAGCTTGGGCTCTATGGAATAGACGGAACAATCTTCGCCTTGGTAAACCAACAGTGGTACTATCCCAGGTGTTGAAACAAGCAAAGGAGAGATTGCTAGAGTTTTCCTAACACCCAAATCCAGCTCCCCCATCCACGGTCAGACCTGCAACTTGCTGGAGACCTCCTGATAAATCATGGTTCAAGGTGAATTTTGATGGAGCTCTATTCTATCAAGAACACAGGGCTGGCATCAGAGTGGTCATACGCAACAAGGAAGGCTCAGTCATCGCCTCCCTATCACAGCAGATACACCCACCCTCAACGGTTCTAGAGGTGGAGACCTTGGCAGCTAGAAGGGCCCTTGAATTTGCTATGGAGATAGGAGTACATAAGGTGACCCTTGAAGGAGATTGTGAGATCCTTATCAAAGCACTTCAGAGTAACAGTCACTCCTTGGCACAGTTTAGACACCTGGTAGAGGATGTTAAATACCTTGCCTCAAAGTTTCAAAGCTATAATCTATCCCACGTACGTAGGCAATGTAATGTAGTCGCTCACACTCTAGCTAAAAGAGTGATTTTGAATGCTCATTTATTAGTTTGGATGGAAGATGTTCCACCAGACGTTCTATCTGTATTACAAATTGATTTAGAAGGCCTTCCTTAATAAAATGCTGAGCCTTTTTCTCAAAAAAAAAAAAAAAAAGTTTTTGTTTCTTATGCAACAATTGAGGTACTCCAATAATCATTTTAATCTTTCGCTGTTTATCCAAAGAGCATCTCCTCATCAAATCAATTCAAATGTTAAAACATAAATATATATATATATATATATATAAATATATATATTTATGTGTGTTTTTGTGTGTGTACGTTTACTTTATGAGGTCCAATCATCCAACTGCCAATAACACAAGTTGAACTTTGAATGTTTGTGAAAGAATTGGTCTCTACTTGATGGCCCTCCAATTTTCATTAGATTTCACCATTTTTCTTCATTTACTCTCTTTGTTTGGGCAATTAAAAGTACAAGTCCAATTTTTATTTTTATTACATTTGAAGTGGAGTGGTCAACTTTTGGAGCTGCCATCTTATCAATTTGAAGTGGAGTGGTCAACCTTTGCAGCTGCGCATCTTATCAAATAATGTACGTATTTAATTTGCAAAAGCTTTATATATAGAGAGAGAGATTTGCATAAGAACCATACATTATAGAACCACTTGTTCAAAGTAGTTTGAACTTTGCATGTCAAGAGAAAATGAAGCTCTCTTCGTTGTTCAAAGTAGTCTCCAAAGAGATTATCAAACCATCTTCACCAACTCCAACCCATCTTCACCATTATCAGCTTTCCTTTTTCGACCACATAATGCCTCCCATGTATATTTCATCTATCTACTTCTACGAAAAGAATGATGCTTACTCAAAATTCAACATTAACAGTTCTGCCAAATCTAGCGCACTCAAGCAATCAATGTCTAACATCTTAAAGCATTACTACCCTTTAGCTGGTCGACTTAAAGACAACAATCTTAGTGTAGACTGCAACGATGAAGGCGTCTTGTATCACGAGGCTGAAGTCAAGTGCCAACTTTCAGATATTGTTGCAGAGCCAAATCCTACAGAGATGAAGAAATTTCTTCCATGTGATAATGATGGCACACACCATTTACCCTTTGCAGTTCAAGTCAACCATTTCACTTGTGGTGGTATTGCCATCGGCGCATGTATTTCCCACAAGATTGCTAATGGCTCATCCTTTAATTATCAACTTTATGAAAAATTGGGCCGCCACAGCTCGAGGCGAAAGTGATGTTATATATCCACAATTTCAATCGTCCACTCTGTGCCCACCTGCAACTAATTTATCTGGATTTGACCCAACATATGTTATGCCAAAAGAGAAGCTTGTATTAAAGAGGTTTGTGTTTAGTTCTGCTTCAGTAGAGGCTCTTAAAGCAAAATATGTAGAAAGCTCAGCTGGCTTAGAATTATACCCAAGCCGTGTTGATGCCTTGTCAACTTTTATATGGAGTCGATATGTAACCACAACTGATCAAGTAAAGTCTGAGTCTGAAAAACTCCACATAATTCTTTATGCAGTGAATTTGCGGAGGAGGATGAATCCTCCATTACCTGACTGCACTTTTGGAAATTTATTCCGACTCATACCAGCCATTGTGTCTAAAGAAACCAGCCAGGAAGATTGGTATGGAATTGTGCGCAAGTTGAGAGATGCAAAAAGAAAACTCGACAATTTTGACGTGAAAAATCTACAGAAGAGTAGTGAACAGTTGGATCATGTCAAAGAGTTTAGTGGAAAACTCATGGCACCAGATACAGTTGTCTCAACTTTCTCAGGATTGTGTGGGTTTCCTAGATATGACGTTGACTTTGGGTGGGGAAAGCCTTTGTGGATTGGTCGGGTTAGCCTGCCATACAAGAATCTAATTACGTTGACAGACACCAAATTTGGAGATGGAATAGAGGCGTGGATAAACTTGAAAGAGGAAGATATGGTCAAATTTGAAAGAGACAAGGAGCTCCTTTCATATGCTAGAATATGATATTCACACGCAGTTTGTTCATTGGGTGGGCACCATTAGAGCTAAAATAAAGGATTTTTTTAATAGAAAAATGGTAAGAATTCAGGGAAAGGAATTGTCACAACCCTGGCTACGTCACAACAATAATGTCAACTTCTGCTTGAAAGCAAAGCAAGTGATCATTAGTTATTAGTGTTTATGTTTGTATGGCATGTAATGTATGTTAGTGCTTTTTGCTGCTGGCAGTATAGTCAGTTCTTGATTCCTTTGTAAGCTGCTAGTTCTCTAATTTCTTCAATAAAATTTCTTCTTGTCCACAAAAAGTAAAAAATAAAAACATTATTACATATCTTTTTTTTGTTTTTCGCTAATGCTTCTAGTTTTTCTTGTTAAATTCGACAAGCGTGTTAATTTGACCTAGAAAAAGAGAAGAAAACTACCTGGAAAATCATAAAAGTTTTTCTTGAGATTTTTCTCTAACTATCTCTTAGACGTAACATAGTTCTTACCTTTCTATAATTTTCCTTACATATTAAATTATAAAAGAAAATTATTGGTTTACATTTCACTATTTATGTAAGATTTACATTGTAAACTAAACAAACATGTATAACATTGTACACATACGTTTAGTCTACCATATAAATCTTACATGAATGTTATAATGTGAACTAAAGTCATCTTTCACCTATAACTGAAGAGTGGAGATCTTTCAATTAAAATTTACATGAAAAACCCATATTGTACACGATTTGAAGTTCAAAATTACTCAAATCAATTTTTTTTTCTTAAATAACCACTCAATCAATTAAAAAGTGACTTTGTGCTCAATAGCAAACATAAATCAACTTTCCCATAAAAAAATAAAAAAAAACTATTCTTAAAAAGAGAGAGGGGAAAAAAAAAAAAGGAAATATAGAAGGAACATATACTGATAGACCTTTGAAAAAGAAAATGTCAAAATATTCCTCTTTGTTCTTTCCTAGTCCACACATTCCAACTGGTTGTGTTTTGCGAAAATCCCATTTGACTCTCCATATTCTATACATAATAGGAAATGTTATGTGAAATAATAAACAGCTTTGGTTAAGGATCATGAGCAGGGCCGGAGCTACCCTTTGATGTGCCAGTTTTAGAAAACACATACAAGTAATTAAAAAATTGTTTCTCAAAAAAAAAAAAGTAATTAAAAAATTTATGCAATATATATATATATATATATATATAGATACAAGATAAAAATTTTACTTTAACCTAATCTAAATGTATATATGTGTAAAACTCCTTCCAAAAGACTTGAACCCTGATCCTTGCTCTCCGCACAAACATTTATACTTGTGAAGTGACCATCACACCAAAGATGTGCGGTGGTTGCAATATATGTTAATGTAACAATAATTACATTCATTCTCATATATGCTTGTAAACGTTACATAATAAAAATTATAGTAACTTTGACATTTTTCACTATAAAATCAATAAAGCATCCAAGTTAGAGAGAGTTTCATATGGGTTGTGATGGATAATATTATTCTTGAAGGATAAAAATGGAAATAATTGTGTCAGTTTTTTTATGACATCCCCCGATAGTCCAAATGATTGGAAAAAAAAATGCATTAATCAAGTTTAGATGAAAAAATTTATGACCACAAATTATTTTACAACTTTTTATTTTTTATTTTTTATAATTGTGATGTGAGAGAATGTGAGTGGGAAAAAAAAAATAGTAAATTCATATATAAATGATAGATAACTATTCATAATTTGTCACGTCAAAGTTGTAACAAAAAAGTTAAAAAATTGTTTGTAGCCTTAGAATCACTTGGATTAGAAATATTCAGCACTAGTGAGGTCCAAGTTTAGAAACATTCAGCGCTAGTTAAGTCCAGAATGTGAGCCATGGTAAGAAGTGAGATTCCATCCAATGCCACAGCGCTGACAACTTGGGTAGGCTGAATGTTATTTTAGTTCAAAAATGAAGAAAGATGAAAACAATGAATCATGGCTTATCTTGCCAATGGCTTTGAGTATTCAAGATCAATTTATTTTTGGTTTCATATAGTATTTATGATCTTAATTGGCTCTAAGTGCCATAGACCCATAATTAAGAAATTGTGCATTTGTCCTTGTGATAAATAAACCCATAATTATGTTAGCTTCACTGTATGTTTCACAACAAACATGTTTTTGTTTCCTATGCAACAATTGAGGTACTCCAATAATCATTTTAAGCTTTGGCTGTTTATCCAAAGAGCATCTCCTCATCAAAACAATTCAGATGTTAAAACATATATATGTACGTTTACGTTATGAGGTCCAATCATCCAACTGCCAATAACACAAGTTGAACTTTGAATATTTGTGAAAGAATTGGTCTCTACTTTTTGTGATGGCCCTCCAATTTTCATTAGGTTTCACCATTTTTCTTCATTTACTCACTTTGTTTTGGCAATTAAAAGTATGCAGGAAATCAAAAGCTCAGAACAAAGTTCAGAAATTGCCCCCATGTATGGCGCAGAAAATAGGAGTGGCAAAGTAAGCCCAATCTCATTTGCCCACCCAAACCCGCCCACTCTAATTAAACCCAAATCTATCCAATTATTAGTTGGGTTAAATGGACATTAACACAATTAGACCCAATAATAATTAAGTTTTAACTAAAAACCTATTAAACTCCATTTAACCTAAAAATAATATACCCAAACTCAACCAAGCCCATCCCACCAAAAAAAAAAAAACCCAGTCCTCACCTTAGACGTTTCTGGGTTAGGTTTTCATTTTCCCTCATTTTCTCGGCCTCCAATCACGGCTTCAGCAGCTTCAAAGCTTCGGACACATCAAAACTCTTCAAAGCTTCAGCAGATTTCTGAGTTGTTCGCCGGAATATTCACGTTATCTCTTTCCGGTCACTCCAGCACTCATCGGTAAGCTTCGAATCTCGGATTTGGTTCCTCTCTTTAGTTACTCAAAAGTCTTCTTTTGCTTTCCTTCGTTTTCTCCGTTACCAAACAGTTTACATCTTCTAATTTTATCTTTTTGGTAAGCATCAGTAATGCTTTGTTGAGTATGTTTGTGAGGTTTGGTGATCTGGGTAATGCTTGGTATGTGTTTGGGAAGATGGAGGAGAGGGATGTGTTTTCTTGGAATGTGCATGTGTTAAGATTTGGGTTTGAGTCAGATGTAGATGTGGTGAATGCATTGATTACCATGTATGTGAAATGTGGTGATGTTCAAAGTGCACGGTTAGTGTTTGATAGAATGCCAAGGAGATATAGGATATCATGGAATGCAATGATTTCGGGGTATTTTGAGAATGGAGAGTGTTTGAGAATGGGGTAATTTTCATTTGCTTAATTTTATTATAGCATGTCATTTAATAAGTTGTTTTTGGCTTTCTTGCATTAATTTTAACATAGCCATAATATTGACTGGCAAAATTGCAGAATCACTCTAAATCATCCCTCGTCAAACAATAAAATCCTCATGGAAGAAAGCAACAACGGATCCCTATTAGGATTAACACCATAGTTCATGTTGGTTGAACCCAAAACATGCATTAACATTGGGCATGTCCAGTGGTACGTATAAGACAGTATCCTTACCTATGATGGTTTTTGGTGATAACAATAGAGAAAATAAGGATAAGAATTGGATTTAACTGAGGAAACCCTGACCTCTTGAGACTTAGCTCGAATTAAATTCCTTGATGCCTTATTCATTATTGTCTTACTGCTTAAATACAGCAATTGATAACAACAAAAACGAAATACAAGGACTTCTTCCTAATATGAAGGGATACTGTGGCACAACAACCCAACATGCTAGGGACCCACCCACAATTGAAAAACAATCCAAACTAACCAACAATCCTAACGTTACAATAGAGATCTTCCCAAAGATAATAACAAACACCTAAAACAGAGGACACTAATAACAATGACCTAGAACAGAGGACTCCAACCCACATCCAAGTAGATACACGTATCATCCAGGTCATACAAGTACAACAGACTCTGCTGGATTGAACTGACATTGTAAATGGGGTAAGCACATAACAGAGGCCGTATCTAAAAGAGTTCCAAATTTCACAGATACAACGCCTATGACCCAATTACTACTTTATGTAATTGTAAATGCCTTCTTGCTTTTGTGAGTAGTTGACAATTAAGAAATCTCCACAACTTAGTTACAACTAATACTAATTTGTTGTTTCTGTTGTATTTTGTTGGCAGGTTGATTGAAATGTGGGGGGTGCAAATTTTGATTTTTCATTTAAGTGTTTTAAGAGTTAAATGAACTGTGTATATATTAATACTAGAACTTGGTAGGCAAGTAGTATGCAGATATTTGGAACTTGGCCCCTTTATGCTTGATGTTGACTCTTTGGTAGGAACATCATAATTGTTTTGAGGATGCAAAAATTTCAATGACACAATTGATAGAATTGTTTGATTGGTCTTAGGTGTGGGGTTTTACTAAAAGTAACTTCATGGCTGAATTTTTAGAATCATTTTCATTTTTTACATAATCTTTGTAATTCTTGGACGTATACTACAATGATTGAGAGACCCTTGAGGTGTCCCATCATGTTTATACAGGAGTTTTACTCCAATATACACGGTATTAATACCTCTATACCTTGGTTTGCCATGACATTTCGAGGTACACATATCGTAGTTACCCTAGATCTTATATCTGAGGTACTACATGTTCCGAGGGTAGCGCATCCTAACTACCCCGGCTGTGATCTTCTTTGGACTGTGTCTAGAAATGAGCTTCTATCTCATTTTTGTGAGACGCCTTCCACATGGGATGGGAAGCAAAACACCCCATGCTCGGGCTTTGCAAAAGGTCCGAGATTCCTTAACATGGTGATAACTTTTGTTCTTACTCCACTGTCTCACTATAACTCTATCACCAAGCCTCGTGCTCACTTTCTTTTGTCCCTCTTAAAGGACCTTTCCATAGACTTCCCCTCTCACTTCATCACTTCTATCCTTGATGTCTATCAGGATACAACGACCCGTTGTAAGCTCATCTTTCCTTTGGCTATCACACAGATCCTTCACCATTTTTCCATCCCCATTCTTGATTCTTCTTACTATACCACCATGGGTGCCATTAACATTGGTTCTGTTCGACGGAGCGAGGCCCAGCTTCGACTGAAAAAGTGGTGTTTCTTCAGGTGTTGTGTGCCAAATTGTCAAAGTTAAGATGAATGGAATTTGAGCTTTGTTGCCACTTGTTTGATTTATGTTTTGTAGGTTTATTTATTTGTGGAATCTTGATTTTGGAGATACCCATATACAATTTGACTTCTCCTGTGAAAATTGTTGTTAGTTTTATATTATTTTAGTGATAGAGAATAAATTGGCATCAAAGCTATTGGTTTGGAATCCAAGAGATAGCAAGCACAACGTTTGAGGTGGACCATTAGATGGGATGAATAGTTTTCGTCTTTGATAAAGTACTCTCAAAGATATCATGGTGTAGTAAAATTTGATTAAAGCATACTATTGGTTTGGAATCAATTTGTTATCATTATTCTTCATATATATATATATTTTTTTTTTTTTTTTTGCTTTAGTTTTGATTTTTTAATTGAATATAGTAAAAGACTGTTTGCAGGTTAACCACTCATTTATTGTGATAAGTTTGGATTTCTTTTGGAAGGTGTGTACTTGGCTTGAGCATAGTAAGTAATTTTTGCTTAAAACTTTGTACTTGATGTTGATAATTGTGTTGGGATGAATTGTTGAGTTGAAGCAAGCGGGTGACTTACATGGTGCTATAAGGCGGTTTACATTCATATTGGGAGTGTCTATTATTTTATGAAAATTTGGATAGATATTGTTAAGTTATATTTGTTTATTACTTTTTGGACTTCAATACTTGTAAACATTCTATATTTGGATAGATATTGTATGGTAAAGTTTCTCAATGATCTGTACAATTCAAGTGTAAAAAGAAAAACAACAAATCCAAAACAAGAATAGGTCATTTTGGTAAAAAAGATTGATTCAGCTAAAGCTGAATTATGAAATAGGATTAATGCAAGTCAGTCCCACATAGCTGGGATATAAAGCTTCTTGGTGGTTGTGTTTTCAGTGAAAGGACAGTATCAACTATCTCATACATGATAAGATGACCTTACAGATTCACATGGATCAAACACAAATGTTGAGAAATGATCTCAGTCACTGCAGTCAATAACCATTATTTTGCAATGTCTTGGAATTGTATCAACCATTGATAAAAAGAGTAAAGGGGGGACGGGCTGTTACGTAATAAAGATCATATTTCTATCCAAAGATTAGATAAGACAATTAGGAGCAATTTTGGCCAATTTTCTGAGGGATCGCTTTTTTAATTGGTATTCTTGTTATTTTCAAAATAAATAAAGAAAATGGGGACACACACACCAAAAGAAGAAGAAGAAGTTACTTTGGCTACAGGCGTTGCATACTCTAATAGCTAATCTTGATTGATAGAGGGATACTCAAAGAACTTTGCATCCTACCAACCAAAAAGTTTTGACCATGTAGAAAAAGTTATGGGTTATGGTTGTTATCATCTTGAGCAACTACATGAGACACATCATACAAATGTGCTCAAAATCGCAAAAGCCTTTTAAGAATAACTTACTGAGTGAGCAGAAAAGAACTTTGAGAAAAATATATTAAAATAAAAATAAACAATTATGTTGCAATATAATTGAAATGTATAACCAAAAAGAAAAATGAAACAGAGGAAAGCAAAAGCTAGAAAGCACACCAAGGCAGCCATACAAACTTATCACTATATTAATACTCCAATATATAGCAAGTGAATAAACATCATAAAAATCACTCCTACTACTGAGGAACAGTTGCACAGTTATCTCAACTCTAAAGACTAAGTAAGTTTATCATTAAATCATCATCTTAAAGAGATGATGCTTTACCTTAAACCTGTGACCATTAAGACATGGAAACTAACAAAGAAATATTAAGAGATGCAATATCGACAGGAGACTTAAAACTAAGTAACAAATCAATTGGATCAACAAATCGGAAAGAAGAAACCAAAGCATGTTCTTGTCTCATTCCATGACATAAATGAGAATCAAGTTCACGGAACATGCTATAAAATAAAAACATTTACAAGAGCAGGGAGATGCCAATTTCGAGCTTTTGAATTCTGCTCAAGCCATATTTTGCTTCACAATGATCAGACTCATTAGATACCTAAAACTAAAAGTCAAAAGGTTCATGCTTGTCTATTGCTGTGTCATAATTAAACATCCAAAAACCCTACTACAGCTGACTCCATTTTGTAATTGCCATGATGCTTTCTCATTATTCAGTTGCTCCCTAGCAACCTAATGTCCTTGGAATCTGACATAGACTCGCCTTGGTAATGCTCCTAGAATCACCTCTCATTTATTATAGATCAGTTTAATTCCTTGTTTTCTAGATAAAGCAAAACAACTGCTGCAAAAAGGCAGAACTGATCTTTTGAGACTCTATCTATCATGAGACATCAAAGATCAATTCTGAATCATTATTGGGGTAACCAATAGTATATCTCTCAAACAATTTTAAAATTTCATGACAACTAGAAATTACAAGTATATTCATGCTTACCCGTTAACATAGTTTTCAGCTCAATGTGCATGTATCCAAATCATAATGTAGTGCGTGTGATGAGGCTAATAGATAATAATCATATCTCTTAGAATTAAGGTTGAATTCCTCAAGTAGAATTGTCAAAGAGAGTCTACACACTAAAACACACATATAAATTAGAGGAACAATGATTTGATGTGATAAAGGGAGAGTTCCTAAAAAGTAAATCTCCTAAAATATTGGGGATGTTGGTGAAAATTTTTATTCAACATTGTATTTGTATATATTATTTTATAATTATAAATTTTAATTCTTAGAGAGACATACCAATTCTTCTATGCCTCTTTGTCTACGTATCTATCTAGCCAAGTATACATAGATGCCACTGCGGTTCATATTTCTAAATGTACTCTTAAATCATAATCTATCTAAACCTTGATCATTTTTTTCATAACATTTATTAATTTAAATCTATGTGAATCTTAAATTTTATTATAATATATTTTGAAGATTTTTCTATATATCATATAAATATGATAAAAAATATTCATGATTCCAAAATCCATAGAGTGCACAAATAATTAATTTCATGAATACTATTTATTTAAAATTAATTGTAAATTTTGTATAAGTGTCATATCAAATTGCTTTGATTCATGTTCAAAGGGCGCCTTTTGTAAAATATAATAATAATTTTTTTGTCAAGGTCCAAATTTTTAACATAAAGGAGCTCTTTTTATGGATAAATATCATAGTGAACTTCAAAAATATTATTCAATATCACACAAATTTATGTTTATATTTATATTTATGTTTATGTTATGTATTTTACATGTATAGTGAATATGTGCACGCAAACATATATATACCAGAACCTACCAAATTAAGGTTTTAAAAAATAAATGAGAGCTAATTAATTATAGAAGAAAATTTAAAAACAAAACTTTTGTTTTTGTTTTAAGGTAAATAAAAAATAATATAACATTAGGTAATATAACATTGGAGATGGCAACTACAACATGTGCATATTTAATATTCAAATGTCATTTTTTCTTAAATTGTTTTGAAAATTAAACTAGAGCAAGGGGAGATTAAAATTTACCTGGAATGGTTGTAAGAAGGACCTAATACAACTGTCAGAATTGCTGCATAGTGTAGGTAAAATCTTACTGCGATCAAAGATGCTACTGCTAAAGCTCCTACATAATGCGGGAACTATATTGTATGGTATTTTGAGAAACCTTATTTCTTCTCATTTACTAGTTGAAGGCATTTTATATATCATATAATAAGAACAAAAATATTCATTATTCCAAAATCCATAAAGTGCACTTATAACTAATTTCATTTATACTATTTAAAACTTTTTTTTTTTTTTGTATATTTTGTATAAGTGTTATATCAAATTGTTTCGTTCACATTCAAAGGCATTTTAAAAAAATTTAATTATATTTTTGTTTTATCTTAAAAAGTCCAAATTTTTAACATAAACATCTCTTTTTAAATTTAATATCACATTATGAACTTCAAAAATATTAATGTTTATGTTTATGATTATGTTCTAATCGTGTGGGCTCACGCATGATTGATTCCGAATTAAATGTCACAGCAACATCCTTTCAATGAATAACATCAAATCGTCTATCAAAAACTCATGTTTCATTTCATTACATTTGTACGTTTTAAAGTGTCTACTAATAACACAAAAGTAATACATTTTTGTATTTTACTCTTAGTTTCATGACAAATGTTGCTGGAAAGCAATTACAATAGAGAACACAAAACATTGCCCCCACCAAATTCTCCTCCATAGCCTACATAATTTTAATAAGATGACCTATTCCATGTTTCCAATGTAGAGAATTATTTTACAATTTTACTGGATGTATATATTTCATGTTTCTACATTCATCCATTGACTTCTTCATAATAGATTCCGTAAATATTTTCACATGCAATTTTTAAATAGTTTTATAGTTACAATTTCATTATGTATTTGCAAGGGTTCAAATGAACGCCCTGAATTGAACCAAATTTTTTTTTTTTTTTTTTATTTTTCCTGTTTTGGCACTTAAAATAAAAAATTTGATCACCCTAATCTTAAGCCTAACTGAAATAAACGTAAATATAATTATCTTAACAATATCTTGACCTTTTTAAACACAACGAAAAAATCTTAATAACAAATCAATTTGATCTAAAATCTAGGAAAAAAATTTTAATTAGCCAAACAACAAAAGTAGAATTTACTAATCTTAAACTTTAGAAAAAGCTCATTTATATCTTAAGAAATTTTAAATTAATCAAACAAATGGAAAATTAGTGAATAAATGATTACTTGACTGTGTAACTAGTAGAATTAATAATAAAGATATTATGCAACAATTTCAAAATATGAAACATATAAAAGGCAATTGTAAAACTTTATGTATTAAAATTTTTTTTTTTTTTGAGATGCTAATATATTTAATTTATCTTTTGTTTAAAATTTTGTATAATTTATGTTTTTTATTGAACTCCTTTGAAAATAATCCTGAAACCGCCACTGTTAATACTGAATTATAGCATCATCTTCCAATTTGAATGTGTTTCAATTCAGAGCACTAGCATCCAGAATGCCAAAAAAGTTCTATTTTACCCCCTAAAAACCTACTTTATTTATTTTAATATCTCATTTTACATCTCACTAAACATCAGTTTCTATTTTTCCGTATAACTTATTAAAATAATATAAACTACTCTATCAAATAATAATATAATATACACACATCCAGCAATTACCACCACCAGCAACCCCACCTATGCCATCAACCACCTACCAATTACCACTGAAACTCAACCCAACAACCAAAAGCCCGCCATCACCACCACCACCGAACCGCAATAACCCATAAATCACCAGCCACCACCACCACCATAGCATTGCTGCACCACAAACCCAAGAATATCAACAAAATTTCCATACCCACCGAACCACAACCAACCATGAAGATCCATACCCACCGCCACTGCCAAACCCACCGAGATGAACAAGGCCACTAGTAAAGAGCACGAAGCCCAAATCCCATACCACCACCAATCCAATACTACAAAAATTTCACACGAGTAGCTCTGGTCAACTCGTGATCTCAACACCCACTCACAGACACCAAGGACTAATCACGTGCATATATAGTATTCTATTATCTCAGACAAAATTTTCAATTCCGATCAAATCAAGAAATGGTGTCCACGTATAGAGATCGGACGGCAGAGTTTAGATCACTCTCGGAGACTCTGAAGAAGATCAGAGGAATCACAGCCGTTCATCATCAACAACTCAAAAACGATCCAGCTTCATCAAAACCGTTAACACCACCGCCACCACCATCTCTCTCTTCCCTTTCTTCCTCCATTAAACCCATATAGCCAAACCCACCACCCATAACCGCTGCACCACAACACAGAAACCACTGGAATGGCCACCACCTAAACCCACCACCTAAACCAAACCAACAACCACTGAAGCCCACCACCGAAGCCAGCCTAGCCACAACTGTCTCAATTGATTCAAGCGATTCAACCCAACCCAGCAAGCACCAATTCAACCCAAACAAAAATTTCAGTCGAGAAAAAGACGGAGAAGAGAGAAACAAAGTGAATAGAGAGAGAAGAGGGAGAATCGAAGAAGGGAGGGACAGTCAGAGAAGAGAAGAGATACCGAGATAGAGAGAAGGAAGGTCAGGGGAGAAAGGGAGAGAGAGTGTGTATGAAAAGTGAGATGAGTGCTGTAGTGTGAATGAAGAGAGAGAGGATCAGATTTTTTCAATTAAAATAATATTATTCGTTTTACACATAAGAAACCAACTATTCACAGGACGTAAAATAGGTGAAAAAAGCCAAATGTTTCAAAAATATTTAGTAATTTTTTTTTTTTTTTAGTATTCGAGTATCAAATGGTACTTGAGTTTATTGAAGTCGAGTTCCATGTGAGTTTGCCACCATGACACTGTTTGTCTTGAACTCATTAAGTACATATTTTTTGAGTAATACAGCTAGTAAATGGAAACAAAAAAGCATCCATAAGCTTGCCTAAAGTAAAAGGAAGTTTCAACTTAAGCTTAAAGTTGGCTATTAATCTTTTTGTTCTTTGTATCATTAGTCAGTCTGGTGGTATATTATGGAAACCCATATACGAATAGAGTATTTTTTTGAGGTTTTAGTTTTAAAATAGTAACTGGGGGTGTTTACATCTCCAATGCTAGTGCTCTCAAAATATGGACACAAGGGTAAATACAAAATTTTAATATCTAAAAACCGCTTTCTAATAACTTCTCCTTTCTTCACGAGTTCACATCTTCTTCTTCTACATCAAAAACTTCATACTACAAAACAACTTCCCACTACGTTTAAGTTAAAATAACTAGAACAACATACATCTCTCTCCCTCCCTCCCTCCCTCCCATTTAAAAGTGAGAAAAATTCTTCAACCACAATTACATTAATTTTCTCCTGTATAGTCCGTGGGCTATTTTGCTTATTTGAGCATCTTCAAAAACTGTGTATAACCTTGAGTTTTTCCACTAAGAATACGGGAATTATTGAGTATTCCCGGAGTAACATAAATGCGTACTCCCCTCTCTCACATAATTGCGAATCTCACAAATTAAATTCACGGTGGACTCACAATTCATGTGAGAGTGGAGAGTACGCATTTATGGTACTCCAAGAGTATTCAATAATTTTCCCTCAGAATATATGTAAGTTTCCTTTAATGGGTTTTGTGTTTTTGATGTAAAAATTACAAGATTAGTAGGAAAAACCAAAAATTTCCTAAGAAATACCCCAATTGTTGTGTACACTCTCTGCATATTGGGCTTATTTTCTCAAAAGGATATGTAGATTTTCTTTAAGGTACTCAGTACTAAACTATTGGAAAAACAGTTTTATTTATTTATTTGTTTTTATTTTAAAAATCTGCTTTTATTTATGGGTAGTTTCTTATGTTTTCTTGTGTTTATGGTTTATGTACGCTATCAAAAAGTTAAACCAACTTACCACTATGAATTTATAAATTTTCTATGTATTAGAATTGTGCCTTTTTAATAAATAAAAACAAAAGAAAACAAAAAACTACAGTCCATTAAGTGAAGTTTAAATAATAGATGCACCAAAATACACATAGAATCCATGTGGCTTCATATTAAACTTTGAGAATAGTTGGACTTTTCAAATGGTATTCACGATGTTAAAAATAATGAATTATGCATAAGTTATGGGTTAGTTTGGTGTTTGAACTTTTAATCTTCAAAGTACTGCCTTGCATTTCTTTCCTTTGGAACCAAATCGTAATTAATTTGTTATAAAAAAAATTGCAATTAATTTGACATAACTTCAATATGTTGACAACAACCCAGTATTCTGACATTGCTAAAAAAAACCTAGGCTTTGGAACATAATCCTTTTTTTTTTATTAACTTGCTTTCCAAATCCTAACTCATCCATATGATTAACTGAAGGGGTGTCATCATGTTTGAGCTTTAGATTAATGAAAGCTATATTAACTTATAATTTTAGATATAGGGAAATCTAACTCCCACTACAAAACTTTAAATTAAATAAAAAAGATAAGAGTAATGCTACAGACACAAACATTTTACAACATTTTTACAAACTGTTGATGTGGCCAACTTCTCATTAGTTTTCATCTAAACCCACCATTAACATTATTTTTTCATTTACCAATAGCCACTCACCACATCAGCAGTTTGTAAAAAAATTTATAAAAACGTTTATATCTCTAGCATTACTCAAAAGATAAATGATACTTATCTCATACTATTATCAATGCTATGTTGCATTTGTTGCAACCATTTATCAATAACTATTTATTATATTCTTAGCATATAACACAACAATATCACATATGTCAATAGGGAAAAATTTAAGCATATATATATATATATATATAAAAAGATAAAAACAAGTTATCATAAATATAAGCAGAGCCTAAATGCTTGTGATTGTGGGAATTTTACTTAGGGAGTAATTTAGGAGAAACAAAATATAATACATCTATCAATTAACAATTATATATATTATGTGCATATGTAATAAAAAGCAACAATAAGATGTGAGAAATTTACATACTAAATTATATTATTCAAGGACCTCACAAGTAATCCAGATACCCTTCCTAGCTGGTCAGAATTAACAAGAACTTTCTTTTTTCTCTTCTCACATCCCTTGCAAGTGTGGCCTTGACAATATTTAGAAAGGACATGACCTGTCACGCCCCAAACCCAAAAAGGGTCCAAAGCATGAGAAATACAACCCAAAGGTACCTGTATATTTTTTCCTTAATTTTGACAAATCAATCCAAATAATCCATACCAAGTGCCATCATCAAGAATATTTGTTAGGTTCTAAAGTATTAGGAACTAATGTATTAGAACTTCATTTTGTAATATTCGCAAACCATGATCAAAACGTTTTAGTCTTGTTTAGACTTGCTCAAAGTATATGTTTTTATGTAAAGTTGGAATCGAGTGTCTGCAAGATTTACTGTGTAAATCTGCCTGGCTCGATCGATCGAGAATTAGACTCGATCGATCGAAACTCGTGCAAATTGTTTTTCTGCAGAATTTTCCAACTCAGCTCAAGCCCGTTTGACGTGTAGGGTTTTATGTTTTGCCCTAAGTATAAAAGGGAAAACCCTAGCCACGTTTTTGAGTTGCTCTTTATGCTGTGTGTGTGAATCTCTTGTGAGATTTAGAGGTATTTGCCTTCACATACACTTAGGATTTCCAATCTCAAGATTGATGTCAAGAGTTTGGTGATCAATTCAATTGCTGATTCAAGAGCTTAAAGATACACAAGCGGGAGTGCTTGTACTTGCTGAGAATTCAAGAAAGAAGTAGTCCGTGGACTCGGAGCTATCATGGGGTCGTGGTAGTAAGTTTTCTACTCGAGGTAGCAATAGGATGTTAGTGGTCTAAGTCGCTATTGTGTAAACTTCAATTCTTTCATAGTGAATTCGTTTTACCTTGAGAATAGCTAGGTTAAATCCTCCCCAGGTTTTTTACCGGTTTGGTTTTCCTGGGTTATCATATCGTTGTGTTCTTTATTTTCCGCACTTTACAATGATATGATATATGTGTGTTAACCTAGATTTGATAATTTGACTAAGTAATCACTTGGCTAATTAACTAGGTTAATCTAGTTGTGTTTTAAGGGGTCTAAAAACGTACAATATTCATAATAATTTCATTAAATATACTCCCAAAGTAAGTCAAAACTCTATACAATAATTACAAGGACTATTGGCCACAAAAGAATGTAAGTCTGAATAAATATAATTACATATCATCAGCTTGTTCCATCAATGGGAATAAAAGTCATCACCACTATTAGATAGAAAAGAATGAGTCAAGTCTACTCTAGGATGTACATCATCTAAATATCACCATCACAGAAGCCCAGCCTCTATCAGTAGTTAGTCTAACTACTACTAGCCACAAAAACCTGTCTCAAAATGATCGATGCTTACTCTGAAAAAGTTTGTGAAAGAATGGAATGAGACAGAGCCCAGTAAGTAGCATAATTAATGGGGGTAAGAAAATACAAGTTTCATGATAATGAACATTTTACAAAACATGATATAGTTTGAGAATTTCCATGAAAATCTAGCAAATTTATTTTCATTGGTAAAATGACAAGAATGATTGAAACTATGCAGCACAAAATTTTCTCAAAATAGCTCAACATGAAACTACATACTATATACTGTGAACTATCAAGACACTATTCCAAAACCTGAAAATCAAACCCAAGGCCACATGACAATCCTTCATAAAGACGTTAGGTATGCCACAAAGACATCAAATATGCCACAAAGACATCAATTATGCCACAAAGACATCAATCCACTACAAAAATGGGGTGCCAAGATACCAATATTATAAAGACTACGACATCTGGCTAGGTAATCACACTTGTCACAGCACAAGGGTAAAAACAACATAAAGCCCACAGCTAGATGAAATTGAAACTCGTAGCTCATTTCCAAGTAATTTCATAAAACTTTATAATATCCAAGCATTTTGCCGCCAAGTCCTCAAATTTTCCAAAATAATTTCTTGTCACTAAGATTTTCCATCAATTTCCCAAATATCACAAGTCAAGATAAAACATCTTTAGAATTTGCAAATAATGCAATAAATCCATAAAATCCATTCCCAAGAATCTTATAAAAGATGCTTATCTTTTCCATGCTAACAAATCATGCATTTCCCCATATGCATTACCAAATATGATGCACTTTTCATAAATAGTCATATATAATAGGTTCACAACACAATAATTTTTAAGAAAACATATAATCCCACAAATTATTTTCCAAAATGTGTTTGACCCAAAAACAACGTTTATGCAACATGGTTATTTTCCAAAAATCCCATTAAAAAGCTACTTACCTTGCAACCCGCAAAAAGCCTAATTCCCCAAGCTCCAAAGGAGATTAGCTAGAACCTAAACAATACCAAGCAAACCTATCACAATAAGCACAAAACTTGACATTGTATCTAGCTACAAATTAGGAATTGCCAAATAACAATTAATTAGGCAAGCCTAGTATTTAACTTCACAAATAATGTATTCCACTTCTAAAGTTTCTCAACAAATTAATTCACAAGGCATAGACTCCAATTTATAAAATTAACCCATTCAATATCATCTTAACTAAAATCTAGGAGTAGCTTCTATAAGATTTACACAACATCATCAAGAGATCCATGACACCAAAATCATAATATCCCTCAAGACAAACAATTTGAATCTTTAAGTAGCTCCAAATAATCAATAAAAATTAGATTCACCATCTATTTCACATTAAAAAGCCAAAACCCCCAAATCTTCACCACTTAGATAGCCACCATTGTAAAAACTATAAACCCACTCATCAAATAAATCTATCAAGACAAAACCCATACATATAAACACATGAATATCATTTCCAAAGCTCATAAATCACATGGGTATCATTATCAAAGCTTAGATAAAGAAAGCCTCTAGCAAAAGCATATAAATCCACCAAAAGATTAGGAATTTTTACCTCAAATAATAGAGATGAGTGAGCCTTAGCTTTTTCCTATGGAGTTTTCTGGTAAACTTCGCCAGAAAAAGATGGTGGAAGTGGTGGTATGGAAGTACACCGGTGGGAGTGAGAGGGAAAGTGAGAGAGGAGTGTGTGTTTGTGTTGGGTTTGTGAGAAAAAGAAAAAGAAGTGTAAAGGAACACTTACTTTGACCAGCCAAAGAGGGAGATAAGGGAGTGTGATGTGTGCTGGTAGTGAATGGGGTAGGTGGGGCACATGGGGGTCCAAAAAATCTAACCTTTGTCTCTTTTTTTTTTTTTTTTTTTTTTTGGAATTGGGCTGGTGCATTGCATAACCAGCCATAAAATCCTTTCTATTGTAATAACAATTCATGTAACAGATATGTTACATTCATTAATAAACAACTTCATTAGTTAGATTCATTAATGAATAAGTTTATTAACGTGTCATTACTTTTGTAACTCCATACTAACACATGGATTCATCTATCGTTCATTTTCAAAATCACTATAATGACAACACCTCTTATAGGAGGCCAAGTTCTTAGCAATGACATGATAGATTTATTAAGGCCAATGCTCAACATGCATGAATCTCATTATGGAAGGAGGGCCAAGATTATTATGCACTAACTATCGAAAGACTAGCCCTTATTGTCTTTCATAGTCTGAGCAATTTTAACTTGCACCTCGTTTCCATCATGGTTCAACAATGTACCTATAAGAATAGGCTACATTATGATGGATATGGTCAAGTCAAGGACTATAATGAAATGATTCATAATCTTAGTCTACTAAATCAAGTAGACATATTTTAATATACCAATATTTTACATCATAAAAATATTGCATAATTTCATAAAAAAAAATTAATAATTTATTGTTAATAATAGAGTCATCATAAAATATTTTGTTGGGCCACATCATTCTAACAAATGGCAATATGTGTTTCAGGCAAGAGTATGGCTATGACACTCTTTGCACAGCTTATAATCTCTCTAAGGGTGATGCCTTGGCCAACCAACTCTGCGTATTACAATTAGAAAACAAGCCCCGTGATGATTACAGGGACAAAATGGTAGACTATGATTGTGGATCTGATGGTCATGAAAGCAAGATCAATTGCTGTTTAACTTCTCTTGGAGATGATGGTGAAAACAGTCGAATTTTTCGAGTGAGATCCAGCCAAAAAGGATATCAACCTAATGGTTATATTTTGATTGAGGTATTTGCCTTTGAAAAAGGGTACACAAATAAGAAGAAAGATAATTATCATCAAGTACAAGATGTTTTACAACTAACCAACGTCCATTCCTCCTTGTTTTTTATTTTTTTTTGGAGGTGAAAGATGGTGATGTTTACGGTATTCCCTCATAACTTGTTTCCCAATGTAATTACAACTTTATTCTTTCATATTTCAATTCAATCTGTCTGTTTGGCATATATAATAATTTGATGAGAAGTAGATCCATTATTTATTTTCCACAGAAGACTGAATTTGTTCTTTTTAATATCCTCTAATTTCACAAAATTGTTGATTTTAAGTACAACGATTCATTATACTTAATGGTAGTTTTTTGTTATTTAAAGAAGAGGAGCTTCATGTCGTACAATTTAAATCCACTGGATAACATTTATTTTATTTTCTGAAAAGAGAAGTTCTTTACTATCTTATCATCACTGAGAGTTATAGTAATGCTAGTTTTTTGTTATCTATATATGAAGAGTGTTGTGCATATTAGTTTTTTTAGTTTTTTTTTTTTTTGAGAATCGTTTTGCAATATGCAACAATTATAAATTGCATATACATATCTATTATAATTATTCAATTGGAAAAAAAAAAAAAAAAAAAAAAAACTTTGGAGAAAAATTATAAAATAAAAGTTGATATATAATGTGTCTTTCTCTTTCTCCTTAATTCTAAAATAAAATATACATCCACGGTTAATCACATCATTTATAAAACCCACAACGTCCAACCTTGACATCAAAATCGTAATTGTTGTTGTTACTCAATATAAAATGCAAGCCCTCCTTCCTTGGTTATAGCCAACTCAAACAGGGTAGTATTAAATGAAACAACAATTTTAGAGTTAGGTAGGTGTCATCAAAAGATTGAAAGTAAATGACATCATTTTTTGTTATTTCATGGCAGTGGCGGCTCCAAGAATATTTTTCAAGGTGGTCATTAAGAAACTTAAATGACACAAAATTTAATTAAAAAAGAACTTCATATATTGATCCAAAACACACACACACACACGCATACATAAAGTCTTACAATTTTTTCTACATTTTTTTTTTTCAAATTTTTGCATGATAGTCTCGTTACTAATGTTGCAAATTACATCTCTATCAAAATTTTAATTAGATAAAAAATTTCTTAGGATTTTTTTTTTTTTTTGTTTGTAAGGACCTAATATATTATTAAGGGAACTAAAGTTTAAAGACAAAGTTTGGCTACAAACTTAATTGTACCCTAAGGCTACAACTCTCATTAAATAAATTAATATGGCGACATATTTTGAAAATCTAATTGTTGAATTGCATGTTCTTTATATTCTTAAAACACATGTCAAATTTCATGTCAATCATATGTTATTTACTTCTAATGTATAATTTTAGGCTACAAAAACTAAATTTAAAGATTTGATTGATGACATAGCTATTAATCTTTAATCTTCTTGAAATTTTGCAAATATGGAGTATATAAAAAGAAAATGTAATCTATTTATGGATTTGTCAAAGTTTACGTATAATAATAAAAAAATATTGAATAGAGTTAGAGTCTTAGTTTACAACCAAATTTGTTACCAAATTGTCTAAAATTTAATTATGAAGGGCCAAAAAAATATAAGGTGGTCACAAATATTTTTTAAGGATAAAAAAATTATAAATTTTTAAAATTTATATATACCATTTTTTTTTTTTTCAGGTCAAGATGGTCCTATGACAAAAAAGCTTTCTCATTACTTAAGGTTATAACACTCTAATGACAAAGCATCCGTTCACGTCAAGAATAGAGGTTTTTGATGTAGTTGCTTGTAGTTTTCTTTTTTTCATCGAGATGGGGTTGGTGTTCAGTGTACCTTAGTATAAGATTGAAAAGAATGCATTGGATGGATGCCCGGTCAATGAGAAGGAAGGATGCTTTCAGAGGCGAAAGGCCCTGGGGAGATACCGTCTGTGATCCATGGATCTTCGATCGGGAAACTGTATCCAAGCTCCGTGGCTAGTCTGCGCTCTTTGGACTTTTCAAACTTAGCGAACTGAAACATCTGAGTAGCTAAAGTAAGGAAAATCAACCGAGACCCTGTTAAATTGAACGTGGAGCTGCTAGTGTTTCTTGGTGATTAACCTTCAATCTTTATGGGCCTCTTGTTGGTGTGGAACGAAGAGTTTTGCTTTTCAAGGGACTGTTGGAAATGGGTTCATTGTGAAACCAGTTATGGTGGGGTTGGGTTGGGTGGGAAAGAAGTGGCCGGTGCTCTGTTGCGGGTTTGAGTGGCTTTGGCTTTGTATTTGTATTTGAAACTGTTTTTGATGAATTGGAGAGAACAGTGGTGGGGTTGGGTTCAAATTGGAAGAGATGTTTCTGCTTGCTTTTCTTTGCCGATACACAAAATGGTATGCATCAAAATTCTGTCTTAGTGGGCTTTGTGCTCTTTATTTTCTGAGCGAGTGAGACTTCTTAGAGTAATATTTGGAAATTTATGTATGCTGTGCAGTTGGTTCTGGTTTCTGATGTATGGTTTTTGCAGAGATAAATAGAACCAAATCAAGTAAATAACTATTGAAGAAAGCATTAGCTAGTCTTCTACATACTAAAGAAACTGTTTTTAGTCTCTAGTAGGACTATAAGCCACCATTCATTGTCAAAGGCCAACAATGACAGAATTTTGTGTTCTTATCTTAAGGTGCAAAAGTGCAACTTCATACACATAAAAGGAAACAGTACATTTAATTGTGTGTTTTATCAGACCAACACACGCTTGCTCAACTCATAGTTAATCATTTTGTCTTAAACAGAAGCAACGTCAAGCTTATTCACTTATAGCCTCCGTTAAATTTACCATACAACATCTAATCATAGAAAATCCAAAACTTTAATATCTTATCATTATCAGACCCTTAGGTGTTCTTATCAAGATGCAACACTCGGAGATGACTTCAATTTCTTTGTTAGTGGGCTTGCTCCCAAGATCAGCAAATATGAGCAGAACCACAGACTGATGGAAAAAAAAAAACAGAATACAATCAGATGAAAACTTGAGGCAGCATTAAGCACTTAAGTCGCTTGGAATCAGCATCAAGCTAAACTCTTTTTTTTTTTTTTTGATAAGTAAGAATGTTATATATACGAAAGGCTACTCTATGCATGAAGAACATAGAGCAAACCCAAAAAATACAAGAAAAAGAAAACAGAGAAAAAACATAAAAGAAAACCAATCAACAGATTAATTACAAAAGAAAAAGAGAGCTAAGAAAAGAAGGGAGAAAATCACTAGTCGTGAGTCCCCATACCTGAGACCAATCAAAAAGAGTCCTACTAAAAGAAGCAAGCATCTGATCACCAGAACTATCCAAATCCTCAAAAGTCCGCCGATTCCGTTCCTTCCAAATACACCATAGGATGCACAACGGAACTAAGTTCCAAATCTGAGACGAATGCTTCCCCAACCAATTCCACCAGCCAAAAAGCAAATCTGGGATCGATCTAGGTATAACCCAAGACAAGCCAAAAGTTATAAAGACAAAGCTCCATAACCGATAAGCCATCTCACAATGAAGAAGTAAGTGGTCTACCATTTCTCCACAACATCGGCACATAATGCACTAGTCCACAAAATCCAATCCCCTCAATCTCAAGTTATCACCCGTTAGGATCTTATTCCAAGCTACACACCAAACAAAAAAAAAAACTCGTCTAGGGGCCTTTGCTCTCTATATACCTTTCCAAGGAAAGACAGTTGAGGGAGAATCCCGCAATTTGTTATAATACAACCGGATGTCAAAATCCCCATTAGGCTTCAACTTCCATCTCATCCGATCTCCAACATCCATTGGAGGAGTATTAGCTCCCAATATACGAAGAAAATGCAGCCCTTCATCCATCTCCCAATCATTAAATTCTCGAATAAAACGAACATCCCAAATTCTTCTATCCTCCGCCCCCTGCCTTGACAAAGAAGCTTCTACAGATACCTCCTTATCAATGGCAATACCATACAGCCTTGGGAAAGCCAATTGAAAAGGTTGATCCCTATACCACCCATCCTGCCAAAACCTCACTCTATTCCCCAACCCAACAACAAACTGACAATTTTTGCTAAAATCCTCCCATCCCATGCGAATACATCTCCACAAACCACACTCATAAACTCCCCTACCCCGCTTTGAGGTCCATCCCCCCCATTCTTCCCCATATTTTGAAGCTACCACCCTCCTCCATAACCGATCCTCTTCCTTCTCAAACCGCCACAACCATTTCCCCAATAAGGCCTTATTGAAAGTAGTAAGTTTCCTTATCCCCAAGCCACCATTGGTTATAGGCACACAAACTTTATCCCATCCTACCAGATGAGTCTTGCTATCACCCCATAGAAAGTCCCTTTGCAACTTTTCAATTTTATTAGCCACATAAGTAGGAATGGTGAATAACGATAGAAAATAGGTAGGAAGACTAGATAACATACTCTTGAGTAGCATCAATCGACCCCCCTTAGACAAATACAACATCTTCCACTTAGCTAATTTCCGCTCAATTTTTTCCAAAATAGGATTCCAAATTGAAGGGGAGTTATGCGAAGCCCCCAACGGCATGCCAAGATAAGACATAGGCAAAGTTCCAACTCTGCAGCCCAAAATTTTAGCCAGGGCATGCACATTATCAACCTCCCCTATTGGAACCATTTCACTCTTATGCACATTGACCTTCAAACCTGTTACCACCTGAAAACTAAGTAACAACAACCGAATATGAAAAATTTGCTCCACATCTACATCACAAAATAGGATAGTATCGTCTGCAAACAATAGATGTGAAACACATTCCCCACCACCCCTCCTACTTTCAACTTTAAAACCACGGATCAAGCCAGCTCCCTCCACTCTTCTCAACATTCTACTAAACACCTCCATCATAATCAAAAACAGCATAGGAGATAGCGGATCCCCTTGTCTTAAACCCCTTGAACTACTAAAAAAATCAACTGGAGACCCATTAATCAAAACAGAGAACTGAATTGTGAATATACAAGTACGAATCCACTTACACCACTTCACTCCAAAGCCCATTCTATTCAACAAATTCAGCAAAGCCTCCCAATTCACATGATCGTAGGCTTTCTCAATATTAAGTTTACATATGACTCCAGGAACCCTACTCTTCCCTCGGCTATCCACACACTCATTCGCAATAAGAACCGAGTCAAGGATTTGTCTCTCACCCACAAAGCTATTCTGAGTCTCAGAGATCAACTGATCTAAAACCACTCTCAATCGATTTGCCAAAACCTTAGCCAAGATTTTATACACACTCCCCACCAAGCTAATAGGTCGAAAATCTCTAATATTAGAGGCATCATTCTTTTTAGGAATTAATGTAATGAAGGTAGCATTAAGGGATTTTCAAACTTACAATGTTGAAAAAACTCTTCAAAGACCGCTAAAACGTCTTTCTCCACTACTCTCCAACAATGATGATAAAACGCCATAATAAACCCATCCAGACCTGGAGATTTGTCCCCTTCCAAGTCACTTACGACTTGAAGTATCTCCTCTCTCTCAAACTTCCTTTCTAGCCAAACCCTCTCCATATCCCCAATACGATCAAATTCCAAACCCTCCACAAAAGGCCTCCACCCCTCAGTCTCCTTGTAAAAAAATTTATAAAATTGTACTACCTGATTAGTTACCTCAGATTCCTCAGATGATTAAACCTTCTATGGGAGTTAGCCATTTTGTGGAAGAACTTGGTGTTATTATCCCCTTCCTTGATACATAACATCCTAAATTTTTGTCTCCAGGAAATTTCTTCCAAGGAAAGAAAATGCTCCACCTGCAACCTCAAATCTGCCCTATGACATTTCTCCCCATCAGTGAAACCAAAATCCCTTTCCTTAGCGTCTAATTTTTTCAACTCCTCCAGTAATTGTTTCTTTTGACGCTCTACATTACCAAACTCTCGGTGATTCCATTGCACAATGTCCTCTTTCAGAGCCTTTAATTTTTTTGCAAGCACGAAACTAGGTGTACCTACAAAAGAATGCCGATTCCACTAGGATTGAACTCTATCGACAAACCCCTCCATCTTCAACAACATATTTTCAAATCTGAACGAACTTTTCCCCCTTGTCATTCCCCCTGCCTCCAAGAGAATTGGACTGTGATCCAAGATAGGACGACGTAAAATCCTTTGAATAACATCTGGGAAATGGTCCTCCCAATCTGGAGTGACCAAAGCTCTATCAATTCTAGACATCACTGGTTGATCAGTACCACTTGACCATATATAGCTACCTCCTTCCAAAGGAAAATCAATCAAGTTAAGATCCTCAATAAATTCAGAGAATTTTTCCATAGCCAAGGTCAAACGTGTCTCACCCCTACGCTCACTAGGAAAGCGAACAATATTAAAATCCCCAAAGCAGCACCATGATATCCTCCAATACTACTGAATACCCACCAACTCATCCCACATGTGACCCCTCTCGTTATTCTCATTTGGGCCATAAACCCCTGAGCATGCCCATATAAAACCGTCCCCCACCCCTTGCCACTTTACCGAAACTAAGAAAGTACCAACCATAACCTCCACCTTATCCAAAACCCTTTTATCCCACATAATCAAAATACCACCAGCAATCTGATCAGCCTCCAAAACAGCCCAATCCACATATGGACAACTCCACAAAGTACAAACCATCTATCTATTCATGCTAACAATTTTCGTCTCTTGTAAACAAACAACATTACACTTCCACTCCCGCAACAAATTCTTCACCACAAGTCATTTCCGAGGATCATTTAAACCTCTAACATTCCACGAAATCATTTTTATCTTCATAAACACAAAAATATCCCCAACTACTGACACCAGCACAAGACCAACCCTCTATCTCCCGTCATAATTCACCGAAGAGATCAAGTTTTGTAGCTTTCTACGTCCCTTGTTTTTGGACTTGGCCACTTTTTTGCTACCCGTTACTTTTCTATGTAACACATTGGCTGCCTCCATCTTAGTTTCTAGCCTTTGTAAGATAGCAATGCACAACTTCTCATGTCGAGTCATTGACAACCCAACCAATTTAGTGAAACCAGGAATTATGTGTTTCACTCACCCAGAAATATCTAACTTAGCCTTAATACTCAATACCTCAATGACCTCCTCCAACTCTACCGAATTTGTCAACGCATTCGGAGCAATGATTTGCAAAGGTAAACAATCTAACAATTTTGTTTCACCAAAACCCATAGAAAAATCAGCTGCATCCTCCACAAGCATAACCTCCCTAGGAAGGCTTAAGAGTTCCTTACTAGAAAAGGAATTAACCTCCTAACCCGATACTCCAAAACCCAATGACCCAGCTCACAAAAACTCCAGAAAAAGATCGGGAAAAGAAGGTCCAACCAATCGCGGCACAAATTCGAGAGTCACCGACCTCTTATCTTCAAAAACCAACCCACCCGACAACATATTGGAGCCCAAAATACTGTTCCGGTCAGAGCTAAACTTGAAAACCATCTTCGGAGGATACTCGGTGCAGCCCGACACTCCTACTAGTGAAGCACAACACTAGTGAGTAGACAAAACTCCATCTACATTGGTCTGCGTCGCCTCTACCAATGAAACCACATGCAACTGATAGACCGAGAGGCTCCCTTCATCATCGCTCCTCGACATCTCTACCAGCGTCACTAAACCAGTTGGAAAGACCGTGGGATTCTCTCCAAGCCCATCGGGATTAGATGTAGAAGGGAGTGGGCCTAAAAAAGAGTTAGAGCATTCCTTAGCCTCTATATTACATGGGCTTGTACTCAATGGGCTTAAATTAGACTCACAGTGAGCTACGGGCTGTTTTGGGCCCAACCTGATACTCATCTTCACATTCTGTTCAGTGACAGCCCGTAACACCCATTTAAAAGAAGTTTTTCCACCTTTGGACTTATCCCAGAAAACCCGTCTCTTCCCATTCTCAGCCACCTCCACTATTAATCCTTTCCCAGTCCATCGTGTATCCCTCAAATCACGCCCCTTGCCATTTTCAGTTTTATTTGAATTCAAACTGAAAATTAACGGAGATCTTATTTGATTTTGTACCGGTAATTTCTCACCTAAATTAATGCTCCTCTCTCTCCCCTCCCCTCCCCTCACGGCTGTTGTACCAAGCTGACCGACCAGACCATCCACCACCTGATTCCGAGATTGTTTTAGAGACACTACCTTCGTTTCCCTTGTCCTATTCCATTACAAATAAACCAGTCTCCTATACAGAACTAGAATAAGAAAATAAAGAGATAAAATAACAACATACCAAAACTAATCCTAAGTGAACTCGAATTGATTAGCAATATCAAGTTCCAAAACAGGGGTATTTTGCTAAATACTTTGAAAAGATGTTTGTTTTGTTACATCAAAAAGTAAAGGGTATTTAGTCATTTTCCCGGATTTTAACTTTACATATACTTTGCATTTACATATTCATCTACTTTAATTAGAGAGGCAATGGATAGATTGAAATTTTTTGTTGATATTGATTAAATTTGTGACTTTGGGTCTAGAATCAAGACACAATCCTAGTTCTTCATTGTCTCTCCCTCTCATTTTGTCATACTAAAAGAGAGATAGAGGCAATGAATTGAAGTAAGAGTAAAGAAGAAAAAATAAAAGTCTAGAAGGTGTTCTTTCTAAATTATAGTAGATGAATGTTTAAAAATAAAGTATATGTAAAGTTAAAACTGTCCAAGATACTATTATATGAAAATAAATAAATAAATAACCATCCAAAATGAATGTGTAAAGTCAATTAGTTAATTTTAAATCAATAAAAAAAAATGGTAATATGACCGATGATGTGGCTCAATAGGAGTGTTCATTAATTACTGCACCTTGACATTTAGATATTACTAGTCGCTGACTCATGTGATACACCAAATAGTTAACAATTGCTAAATTTCTTTACTATGTTCAATGCTACATGTTGTGAAATTTTAAAGTACTCGCAAGTGTACGAACCGTATCGAAGTATAGTTTGACAAGAACGAGGTCGAATCCACAGGGACTTGAATGAACGTAGAAAAATTAATTAAACCTTAACCAAATTAATCCTAATCTAGTTTAATAAAAATTGGTTGTTTGCAATTAAATATACTAAGCAAATAATAAAATTAAGCAAATAGTTAAACTAAGCAAAAGATATAAAGCAATAAAAAGATGTAAACAATCAAGGGAAAGGAATTAAGGTTTTGGAATCCGCCGTATAAGTCATATCAGCATATATTTATGATCATTAATTTTTCTCAACCACTGCATGATAATCTAGAAATCAATCTTGCTATCATGGAAAATATCATCATTAAAAATTATGTTTAAAAATGTTAGGACATATGTGATTCACTTGTTAGGAACATATATCACTACTTTACGTAATTGGCTAATCCTTTGACAAAACACACTTTACTTGTATTTGAGTAGATTTAGGATGTGTTTAATACTTCAAGAAACTGTGTTTCAAGATCAAATGTTAAAGTCATGCGAGTCTGTCCAAGAAACAAGCTGAAGAAGTGCCTGTCATTAAAGCTCGACAGCTAGCATCTATCGAGCTTAAGAAGCTGTTCCAGCCCCGTGGCTAGACAGCAGCTCGACAAATAGGCATCTGTCGAGGTTTATGAAAAACAGATTTTCAGTTCTGTTTTGACTCTAATCCGTGATTATGTGTTTGGGCTTTCTTTTCTCACAACCTTAGACATATAAAAGGATTATTTTAAGGGCCGTCAAAGGTGACACAAGTTGCACAAGTGTTGAGCAAAATTTATTCAAGCAAATTGTGACCGGAGACAGAATTTGCCCTAGTTCATCGTTCTTGTGTAGAAGTTGCTGTGTTTGTACACCGTAGGGTTTTGTGATCAAACATCTTCTTGATCTTCATCGTAGATGAACTGAAGAACTTTGCAGCCAACAACCTTCTCTAGTTGGTGATTGAAGTCACGTACTGGGATCCGCGCAATTGGTTAGTCACGTACTGGGAGCCATGCATCAAAAGGAGAAATTGTCACTACAGAACAAGTCCAATTGGGTATTGGGGTAAGGGTTCAACTGTAGGTTGGTATAAGGTACTGGGATTCCTTTACTTGTAACCACTTATTGTGATAATAGTAGAATTTCGGGAGTGGTGACCTTAAAATCACCCGATGGGGTTTTTGCCGTGTAGGTTTTCCCCATTCGTAAACAAATCACCGTGTCAATTTATTTTCCGCTGCATACTTAGTTTAATTGGTGATTTGTTTGTGCTACCACGCGTTTGCATGTTAATTTGATTAATTAATAAACTTAGCTAATTAATTGATTAATTCATCACAAGGGGTCAATACGTTTTTGGCCTATCAAAAAATCTAAGGCATGTTCTTCTTCGCTTCTTGAGTATAAAACCAAATCATCAATTGTATCCGTAGCCAAACAAATCACAAGATATATCCAATTCTAAAAATCAAATCATAAATTGTATCCATTGACAGACAAATCACAAACGATATCCAATTTTATAATCAAGAATTAATAATCCAAGCATTCAATTAATTAAGACAAATCCTAAATCATGAGAAAAACATGATTGAACTCATATCTAGAATCTCATCTTAGTCAATTGATATGAAGTAAGAACAATTTAAATCATTAAAATGAACAACTATTGTGGAAAAAATCAAATCACATAAATATTACTAATAATCTTTAACAAGGTTTCATCCTCAACCTTAATTATAAATTTAGCTACTCATGGTAATTGAAAGAAAACATAAAAATAAAATACTAAATATTCAGCTAGACAAATAAAATAGAGAAAGAAATAGTCACAGTGCTAGAGAAAAGCCATGAAAGAAACTACGTGCTGCTGCCTGCGCTCTAGTCCTAGCCGCCCCCTTATTTTTCTGTTTTGCTCTCTATTTATATACTTACTTACACCGCCTGATACTATGCCTCATCCTAATACAAGTGGAACTAGAGCTTTTAATGCTTGGACCACACGCTGACTTGAGGAGTTTCACAAGGTATAAACCCGAATGGCCCAGAAATACCTCTGCTGTATATTCTAACGTGCAATTCCTTTAAGTAAGAAAGAGGCCCACTTAACAACTATGCATAAAGACCATAAGCCCACTTGTAGACTCCACATAATTAAACTTCTATTTCTTCATCACGTCAGCTTAGCATTAATCCAACTCTTTTTATTTTTCTTTTTCTTCCCTTCACATGTCTCCAGGCTTGCAAATTACAATTCTCTACAATTTGCCTTCTTGAATCAGTTGGCCCACCTCGTAGTTTCGGCATAGTCAATTACACTTCACTTGCTCTGCTTCTTCTTCATTAATTTTTTGGTCTTCTTTTGAATTCATGCCTGGCTGGATGTAAGTTGACTTCATTTAATTGGCTAGCCCCACTTTGCATGTAAAGCCCTTGTTACCTGCAACACAAAGATATTATATAATCAGTCACAAAATAACATAAAAGTAAGGCTAAATATGTAGATATGTGAGTACTTTATTATATATATTTCATGCACATCACTACAATAATTAGTTCAAAATGAATGAAAATCAATATTTATAACACGAGACAAATTTATACATATATGGTACATTGGAAAAGTAATTAACATTTCAACCAAAAGTCCAACATTTTGGTAAGTATCAGTTAGATGGCAACAAAAACTAGGTAGTACTCCCCAAAGTTCAAAGGCATGAGCTTGAAGGCGAAAATGGGTAACTAGCAATAAAAAACCAACTATATAGTTAATAGGTTCAGTTTGGAAACTATATCATTTATTAACAACTCGAGCCTCAAATGCTCGATTTTGGGCCTGTAAATCGAGCATTTGAGGCTCGGTTTCTGTGATCTGAAGTGGCCAAATTCCAGAGACTCGGTTTACTAAAAGTGAAACCGAGTCTCTAAGACTCGGTTTCAAATAGGCTATTTTTAAAAAATAACGCCTCACCTCTCTCACACAGATCACTCTCCACTCTCACTCACCCTCTCTCACCTCACTGACCCTCTCTCACACAGAGCAGACACTACTACTACTTCTTCTTCTTCTTCTTTTTCTTCGCCAGTTTCGCCTCTGATTCCAATCCTCAAGAGCGCACTCAAGCGCCCCAAACCCAAACCCACTGAGCCATTCCTAGAACCAGAAGGTTACTATTCTTTCTTTCCCCACTTTGTTATTTGGAACTGCTTTGCCTTTTGTTTTCAAAACCCAATTTTGGGCTGTTTAGTTCAGCTCTTTAGAAGCAACTAATTTACATTTTGGCAAATGGGTTTCACGATTTTCAATTTTGGGTGTTAAGTTCATCTCTCTAAAAGCAACAAAAATCACTTTTTGGAATATGGGTTTCATGAGTTTCAACTTGTCTTGCTTTTTTCATTGTTGTATATGTCTGATTTTACTTCCATATTTTGTTTGGTTGCTGAGAAAGCCAAAAAAGAAGAAGAAGAAGAGTGTTTTGGGGTCTTAACAGTGAAGATTGAATTGAATATCTTGATTCTTTTTCTTGTGTTGCTTTTTTGCATTAACTCAATAGGAGTACGGGTGTGTGAGAGATTTTGAGTTTGTCTGGGTTGATGTTCCAGCATGATGCTTGTATATGGACTTTAAGATGATATGCTTTCTGTCGAAGGTTTTGTTGAATTTGAATGGCTATAGAGAATGTTTGGTTAGTAAGAAATTGCAGGAAAAGAAAGTAAAAGGATTTTTAAACTTTGAAATTAATGGAAAGTATCAAAGTTTGCATTGCAGAGTACTGGGTATTTTTTTTTTAAATGATTATGGTTGTGGAATTTGGCTGATATGATGGGATTTGGATGTGAATTTTAGGTTCATGTCATTTCTGTTTTTGGTTTCAGAACATATTCTTGTGAGTTAGTATATTCTTGTGAATTTTTGCTTTTTGGTTATTACTGCTGGCTGAGAAAAATGTAGAAAAGATAGGATAAGAAAAGAAAAGATTGAATTTTTATGACTTTTGTTAAGATTCTAAAAAAAAAAAAAAGATAACTTCAATTTAATTGACTTAAATAGTTGAAATAGACCCAGTTATTTATTTATTTATTTTTATTTTTTTATATTTTCTTTTCTGGAATAGACCTAGTTCAGTGCATGATTTAAAAAATAACAAATAAAAAACAGTAAAATTGGATTGAATTTGGATGCATGAAAGTTTTAGATGCCATATATATACACACACACACATAGATTCCAACATCAACAAAGCAAAGCTAAGACAGTAAATTTTGGCAAATTCTGATGTGCCATGCATAGGTTTGATCATATGGAAATAGGCTCCTCCACCTGCAACTGATTGACAGTATCACCTGGTAGGGAACACCCACTTACCTTGCAAGTGCAATATCTTAAGATCAGTACTGGCTTGAAACTACTTGGTAGCCTAGTTGCATCTAACTCAGAAAGCTAGGAAAGTTATTTATTTAACTGTTTGTTTATTTGGGTAAGTCAAAAATTTTCTGTTCTGCACATATAGGAGTGATTTTTTTAGAAATCCAAAGAGAATTTCTCTGTTAGTTGTTGAGCGTGAAACAAGCATGAGTGCTTGCTTTGTTCCCAACATATATGAGATAATCCACAAACTTTGCCTTGTGTCAGCCTTTCCGTGTATTGATTGCCTAAGTATTGGAGTATCAGATGGCTTATTTCATAAGTTGAATCGAAGAGTTCTGCAACATTGCTAACGTTACATTGACGTTTTTTTTTTTTTTTTTTTATTGAGTGTTACATGTACAGTTTGTTGTTTTTATTGTGGTTAGCCGTATAAAAACTATACTGAAAGTGAGTGTTATGTGATAGCATATATATGTGTCTAAGTGAACCCAATGCATACTTGTAGCCATAGGTAGGTGAAGCTTAGGTGGGAGACATAAGTATGCCAACTGATTTAGGAAGTGAATTTTTCTATGTCGCCAAGTTCTGATGTATAATGCACATTTCAATCATTGGGAAATTGCCTCCATCTCCAACTGATTAACATTATCACAAGGTAAGGAACACCCACTTAGCTTGCACTTGCAAGTGCAATGGTAGCCTACTTGCATGTCAGACCCAAAATGCAAAGGAAGTTATTTGTTTATTTGGGTAAGTCAGGAATTTTCTGTTATCCACGTATGGAAGGGATTTTTTTTTTGGAAATTTGAAGAGAATTTCTCTGTTAGTTGACCATGAAACAAGCATGACTGCATGAGTGCTTCCTTAATTTGTTCCCATTGTATATGAGATAATCCATAAACTATCTTGTATCATGTATTGGAAATGCTGATTGCCTAAGTATTTGTGTATCAGATGGCTTATTTCATAGTTTTAAGGGGGAAAAAGGTTTAATGCTCAACATAGGATAAGGTGGAGGTAATTGGCATAGGATATTTTAAAAGCATTATTGTCAAACTGACAATTTTATAGGGTAGATTAATGGGGATTTATTTTGATATATTAGTGGAGTGATGATATGGAATAATCTTGTTCTAATTCTAATAGAGGTTTTTTTCCTTTTTTTTATTTTTTTTATTTTTATCTAGTAATTGTAAGTTATTTGTTATAGATTATTCTTTTTGATTTATTTTATTAAAAACAAATTAGATAAAAGTACAACTGTACTTAGATAAATGGTTAGGTAAAAAGGCTCTTCATCTAAAGTAATTGTAAGGGTTTATTTGGTATAGATTATTTTTATTGATTTATTTTAACTAAAGATGAGCTAGATAAAAGAACAATTATACTTAAAAATTGTGAGGTAAATGGGAATCCGTTCATGAAGGACTTCTTGTGGGTAACGATAAATAATCTTGATGTCATACCAAGCAGGGTTCAATTTCAATTCCTCCATTATTTTCCTCTTCAAATCATTCAACATCTTCAACTTATGACGTAACATCATTTAGTAGCATTCGATACCCTCCCCTCTAAATGGGAATCCGTCAATCCCTTCAGGATTGTCAAGGGGTCCACCAAAGTATACATTTATATCAATATTCTTCAAAAATTGTGAACCTATTAGAGAGCCAAGTAAATTTATGTTAGTGACATATTTTATCTCTTTCATTTAACATCAATTACAAAACATTTTCTATCTACTCAAAGTACAAAAATTACAACTTCTAAAAGTGTAACAATTACATATACTCACCCCACATCACATACAAACACACTCAATCATTATAATTTCGTACTCAAACAAATAAAAAAACTAAAGACAAATTTGTGGGTGTAAAATCCAAACACTCCAAACTTCAGGGGTAAAATTCAAATTCTAAAATTTCAGGGTGTAAAATCTAAACACCTTAAATTTTAGGAGTGTAATTTACAATTTACCCATAATTAAACATAAGCATGGATGACATGACACTGATACAGTAATAACTAAGATTTTTGGTGGAAGAAGAGAATCGTTTGTGACAGGTACTGATACACAAATACAAAAAAGGGAAATTGCCAAGCAAATATTTTGTTTCCTTTTTGGCTCAGAGGGATTGACATTTGATTGAGATTTTGGGCCCGCGGTTTTTGGAAATGAAAGCTGATTTATAGGTTCACGTCAAAATATATATATAAATATAAATATAAATATTTATATTTATATAAATATATATTTATATAAATATTTAAATATATAGTTGTATAAATATATAAATATATAAATATATAGTTGTATAAATATATAAAAATTTAAATATATAGTTGTATAAATATATAAAAATTTAAATATATAGTTGTATAAATATTTAAATATATAGTTGTATAAATATATAAATATTTAAATATTTAGTTGTATAAATATATAAATATTTAAATATAGAGTTGTATAAATATATAAAAATTTAAATATATAGTTGTATAAATATATAAATATTTAAATATATAGTTGTATAAATATATAAATATATAGTTGTATAAATATATAATATATATACATATTTTTTATAAGGAAACAAATATAAATATTTAATACAAACAAATATCTTATCAGGAAGCAAATATAAATATTTAATACAAACAAATATTTTATCAGGAAATGGCATGACAAATTCAATGCAAGCAACACTTTCTAAAGCAGCTATATACACTAAACAACCAACTAGAGAGTGAGGAGACCCTTACCTGACATGAGGATGTGCAAATGTACTGTTGAGATTGTATGAGATTGAGAGGGGGAGTGAGAGAAGCAATGTTTTGCTGCTGAATATGTATGAGAGTTTATGAGGTTCTGTGAGAGTTGTTGAGAGAGGTTCTGTGATGAGAGTTGTTAAGAGAGGTTCTGTGATATGAGAGTTGTGTGGGTCAAAATATTCTCTAATGAGCTGTGAATTCCACGTGAAGAAATATTCTCTGAGTGTGCCCCAGACAAGAAGACAAAATGGACATGACCAAGTGACAGACCAGGCCAGTGACAACATTTAAAAATCGAGTATCTAAGACTTGGTTTCACTTTTAGTAAACCAAGTCTCAGAGACTCGAGTTCCACGTGAGTGAGGCGTTATTTTTAAAAAATAGCCTATTTGAAACCGAGTCTTAGAGACTCGGTTTCACTTTTAGTAAACCGAGTCTCTGAGACTCGAGATCAAAGTGGCCAAATTCCACGCGGCATGTCCACGTAGAACTCGAGTCTTAAAGACTCGAGTTCCACGTGGATACGCCGCGTGGAATTTGGCCACTTCAGATCAAAGAAACCGAGCCTTAAAGGCTCGATTTACAGGCCCAAAATCGAGCCTTTGAGGCTCGAGTTGTTAATAAATGATATAGTTTCCAAACTGAACCTATTAACTATATAGTTGGTTTTTTACTGCTAGTTACCCATTTTCACCGAGCTTGAATATCTTGTCTGATTGCTAACTATTTAACTGGAACAAGAGGGGGAAATATCTACATGTGAATTCGTGAAATGGTTTGCTGAATATATATTATACATTTATAGAAATCATTGAAAGAACAAATTTTGAATAAGAGGAATGACACTAAACAAAAAGTCATAATCCGCAAAGTTTGTCCTCTAGAGATAGGCAGATAGACAGAGAAAGTTATGAATTTAAACTAAAGGGTGCCATATGTAACCAAACAAAAAGAGAAAGAGTTTTGAGTTTTGAATGAGTCACTTGGCACCAAAATTAAGAAAATTAAAATGGACATTTTGGCACAAAATCAGGCTATGATAAAACCTAATTTGGAATTTTAATTGGGATTCAAAATGTGCTTCGACTTTAATATATTATATATGACATGATATATAGAATGAACAAATTCACAGGGAAAACAACCGCTCGTGGCATGGGTTGATAGAATTAATAGATTAAATAGGTATAATGTCCAACTTGGTGGAAAAGGGTGGGAAAGTTTTTCTAAGAATTTGTCTTTTGTGGTGGGGGATGGTTTTCGTATTCTTTTTTGGCGTGATAAGTGGACTAGGAAAAATTCTCTTAAAACTCTTTATCCTCAATTATTTGTGTGTTCAGCCAATAAGGAAGCTTGTATTTCTAAACTGTTAAGTCCTCCAGTTGGTGATAATGACAGAGTATGGAGTTTAAGATTTTATAGGGAATTTAATGATTGGGAGTTAACGGCTTCCTACTCCCTTCTTCACTTCATTCAAACTAGGATTCCTAGAGGTGGACGTAGTGACAAGCTTTGTTGGCACCTCAATGGAAGTGGGAAGTTTGACGTTCGGTCTTTCTATCATAAGATTCGAAATGTAACTCTTTCTACTTTCCCTTGGAAGGGCATTTGGAAAGTAAAGGTTCCTGAAAGGGTGGCATTATATATATGGACAACAGCTCATGGCCAGATTCTAACCTTGGATAATCTTATGCTTCATGGTCGCATTTTGGCAAATCATTGTTGTATGTGTTGTTGCAATGAGGAATCTGTGGATCACCTGCTGATTTCCTGTCCGGTAGCTCATTCTTTGTGGATGTATATGCTTCGGTTGTTTGGAATTAATTGAGTCATGCCAGGTTCAGTTGCAGACTTATTTTTTATTGGTATCATTAGCTTGGGAAACATAATTCTAATATTTGGAATTTGGTTCCGGGATGCTTAATGTGGACTATTTAGACTGAACAAAATTGCCGTTCTTTTAAGGATATTGGGAAATCTCTAGCTCAGTTGTTAGATTTACGCCAACGGAACCTATTTGATTGGTCTCAGTGTTAGGATCTCTCGAATTGTTCTACACTTGTGGATTTTCTTTTGTCTCTTAGAATAGCTTAGTGTCTGCTTGTTTTTTTTTTTTTTTTTTTTTTTCTTCCTTTATCTCTTTGTTCACCATCATGAACCTTGTGTATTTTTCATGCTCTTCCTTCTTCAATAATATTTTTTCTTACCTATAAACAAAAAAGGTATAATGTCCAACTTAATTCTGATAAAACTACTTTGGCTAGGCTCAAGTTGTGAAGGTTTGAGTGAAATTGGGTCATCTCAAGTTGCAACTTACCATCACCAAACGTAAGGCAATAGGAAGTTCATATCATTTGAATTAGGATATCCATATAAGGTTTGGTAGTGTGAAGCTAAAATTGCTGATCAAGCACAATTATGTGTTAATTACAATCGGTGATTCATTTGATGGAAGCTTCAACCTGAGTCTTCCCCAAATCCGTATTAATTGCAAGCACTGCACAAATCTATTTCAATTCACATCATAATATAGAAAATAAATTTTGTAGGAAAAAGGAAAGAGTCTAGGGAGTAGCATTTCGATTTAAACTCAAAAGATAATATTAGATAGAAATCTATAATTATTCTTCATACATATATACATAACATATTACTACTATCCTTGTTGTAACTATCAATGATAATAATTGTTGGTGTAAACACAATGATAATGGAAATAACACAGAAATAACACAAAGAGAAACTGAATAATACTTCTGAATTTTATTAATTTAAAGAGAGAAATTACACAACATTATTTGGACTGAGGCACGGCTGTCGCTCTCTTTAAGGAGACTCAAGCCCTTGGTTGGCTAAACTTTGTAACCGGTGCAGACCGTCTCTGACTTGTCTCCCCCAGGATACAACAGCCCAGTATTAATTCGGGTCATTTACTCACCAACGGATATGGTAATTATTACCTCCACCCTTCACCTCCCCCTTGCGCACGTATCTAGCCCAATATCTGAGACAATTCATGTTAACCCATTAATCACCACAATTAAAAAGAATAAAATAGTCTCTCCCCTTTTCAATGTGGGATTAAACATTTTCACTAACTTCTCATCTTCCATATTCACTCCCATATCTTTACATTTATGTTGTAACATTTATTCATTTTTAATTATTTAATATTAAAATGCTCCAACAATCCCCCACTCATTTTAATATTAAATTTTTTAGTTAAAGAGAGATTACCAGGCAAAGACGGGTCACTATGCATCATGAAGGTATGCTCTGCATTGAACCTTTCACTTAGTAAAACAGCGATCTCAACTCCAGAGTCGTAGTGGTCTCCGACTTGAACTAGGACTGCTTTAGGGAAATTAAGCGTCACTGCTTATACATAACAACTCAGGTGTTGACATGAACTTTTATAGCTAGCACTTTACGGCCGTGTGCTGATCCCAGTTTCATGAGTGTATTTGAGATTAAGTCCAAATCTCATAGGGAGCGGCCCCACCCCAACACTCACATAGGTGAAATTTTGTCAAGGGTGCTCCTGTAATTCTGACACCCCACTCATACGAGCTACAAATTTCATTAAGAGTTTAATTGTTGGGCTGTTGTATCTTGGGGGAGACAAGTCAAAGACGGTCTGCACCGGTTACAAAGTTTAGCCAACCAAGGGCTTGAATCTCCTTAAAGAGAGCAAGGTGTCGCGCCTCAGTCCAAATAGTGTTGTGTAATTTCTCTCTTTAAATTAATAAAATTCAGAAGTATTATTCAGTTTCTCTTTGTGTTATTTTCATTATCATTGTGTTTGCACCAACAATAACTAAAACAATAAAATAAAGTAGTTTTATCTAGAGGATTCAAATTGTCCAACCAGAAGCTCCTCTTCTCTACACGTCCCACAAAAGATACTCTTCTCCTTTACCAAGCATAGGCAACAATAAGCAAATTGGACTAAGAAAAGAATGAGCGTAACTAATTGCAAAAACAATATTGTTACCAATGGAACCAACCAAGGAATATTGTTACCAATTACATGAGATTAGAGGGTGAACACATTAATGAACCATTTTATTTAAAAACAATATTGTTTAACAAAACTAAAACATAGAAATAGAACAAATTCACTCTTTACAGAAAAAAAGATTGGCTCTACTTCTCAACAAATGGAAGCCAGAATATCAAATGGGGATTTATTTGTATTAACAAATACAAATTGAATTGAAGTGTTTAATAAAATATACTAAAAAACTAGTTACTTACATTGGGTAACAAGCTAGGACCTTGCCATGACGATGATCTTTTGGCAGGCTAAGCACGAAGTGATGAAAATCAGGGTCACGGTACTCCTTCTCCCTCATCCAGTGAAACTCTTGAATGGTAAATATATCAATCAAAAGAGAAGCTTCATGGCAATCTGAATCACACCCGGATCTCACACAACAGATTTTGTTGCCATCATCATCATCACCATCATCATAATCAATGTCATAATCATGAACACTAAATTTTGATCCAAATCGAAATCCAGCAACAAGAGGAGCTAAGCAGAGCCTGTAATCTTTGGCTACCATTGATTGCTCTTGGCGCAGGGGCTTAGCATATTTGTCATATGCTATGTTGATTGGGTTGGCCAAGCCATCATCCTTCGAGAGAACACAGGCACTCATGAGGAGGTCAGTTGGATGATCTCGCAGCACACCAAAGCATAGACCGCCGTCACTATCAACTAAAACACCCTCTTTATTGAAAGGCAAGTGCCCATCAACATGTTTCCATCCGGCACGAGGTTCGGTTACATCAAACATACATATACCTTTTGGTGTTGACAATATGAGTTTAGAGTCATCATGATCCACATATGCTTCAACCTTAAAACTATAAAAACAGAATACTTGTATTATGTTTTCTACATCTTTACAAGAGAATTTACATCAATATATAGCTATACAAGAAGAGGAATTATAGGAGTGGTTAATTACAGAATAGAGAGATTTTAGGGAGAGAGATTATAGGAGTAATTACATATTCAAATTCAAATTTGATTTGAGGGAGAGATTTGTGGAACGGTTACTATTACAGCTCAAGTATGTGAGCTGGACTTGTGAGCTGTGATAAAAACGATCTTCTTTTCCTACACACCAAAACTCAGGATCATCATCAAAAGGCTCAGGAAGAGCACTCCATTCAAAACCTCAAATCTCGGAGCCGAAACATGTTCCTTCCACGGACTAAAACTTGTGGGAAAAACGTAAATCTTACCCTGGATGACAACTACGTTAGGGCGATACTTTGGAGCGTTGAGTAGGGGTCCCTCTTCAAGTAACTTAGACTTAGTATCATAGAGATAAACTTTCAAAGATGGTTCATCATCAGGACAGAATTGACCGCTTACCATGTAGATTGTTGAACCCAAAGCAGCAAAACCCATGCCATGTCGATACTTTTCATATTTCAATTCTAATTCCAAAAACTTTCTGATTGTTGATATCCAGACACTATCTCTGCAGACATCGAAGTCCAACCCATAGATTGATATATCACCCCCATGCTGTTCATAAACAATGTAAAGCTTATCTGCACGAGACTGCTTCAGCTGTTTAGATTTTGATTTAGATTTAGAATTAAAAAAATAATAATAATAATAATAATAAAAACTCAACCCCACTGCGGATTAAACAAATTTTTTGAAAAGGAGAATTGAAGTTATATAATAATAAAAAGAGAAATGATATGTCTACAACATTTTTACAACATTTTTATAACAAATCCTAAGTGGCAGGTTGTTACTGGTTGTTATTGTTGGGATAAAAAAGTAATCTTAGTATTAGATTCAAATTTGAACCAATAACAACTAACCACCTGTGATTTGTTGTAAAATTGTTGTAGACGTAGCATCTTTCTAATAAAAAATCCAAATTAGGTAAGAATTAGGTATAAAACTCATGTTTTATACCATCCAATAAAAAATTGTCATATCAGTTTTTTTTACTTAAAACGTAATACATCTTATAAAATCTCAATAAACTCTTAGGTGAGTTAGATTTTCATATGGGTATTAGAATTAATTGAGTGTGGTTGTGTCTATACTTTAATATGTGAAATGATGATGTGTCATATTGGGATTTGAGGGTTTAAAGCTTGGTTTTTACACTACATCCTTATAAAATTTAATCTCAAAACATAAATAAAGCATTATATATTGGGTAAATTGCAAAATTCATATATGAAAGTGTCTATTTGGCTAGCTTATTTTTTGCCAACTTATTTTTGTTATTCATGAGTCCCACTGCACTTTTTGGTACTATTTATGAATCCCACTGTACTATTTCAACTAACATTTACCTTTATCTATAGTACTTTCAACAAAAAGTTTTCAGTTTCAGCAAAATAAGCGGATCCCAAACAGACCCGAAATTTGGGGTATTTAAATTTTATATCTTGAAATTTCAAAATTTGGATTTGACCCCTAAAGATACATATTATTTTGATAGTTACACCCTCCGTTAGTTTTTTGTTGATTTTTCCATTAAGTGACACATTATCTTACCACATGTATTACACTATCTAATACTAGCGCGTGCCATAAGGCTCTTTTTTTTTTTCTTTTTTTTTTTAAGTTTAGTGTCATAATGTTTTAAAGTGAGACAGAGATAATGTCCTAATTCTTAAAATATTTCTCTACGTGAGTTTTTTTTTTTTTTTTTAATTAGTTATTTGTACGTGAGTTAGTGATTGACAAGAATGGAAGAAACTACTTAAAATTGAAACTCTTGATTTTTTTTTTTTTTTCCAACTCTCATGAAGACGGGTGAAGCTACATGTTAGGGTTGGGGGACCAAATTTTTGAAAATATCTATATACTATATAGAAATATTTAATACTTTAATAATTAGCTCCCAAAATTGGTACTTCCCCCCTATGTTCTTAAAAAATTGTCTAATTGGTCTAGTAGTTATAAAGAATATATTGTCTCTCAAATTCATTTTTTATTGTAAATTGTGTTCTCTTATCTCTTAAAGTTTTGGATTATTCATGTCTTTGAATACTTCATTAATTTAATTGAATTTTTTTTTTACTCACAATGGTAGACAATTTGGTAACTTATATTAAAAATAAAAATTTTAATGATTTCACTATGGAAGATGAATTTAATTCTATGAAATATTTAATTTTAAGGATTTCACTATGAAAGATACTAATTTTTGTGTGTGTGTTTAGATGTATGTGTGTGTGTGTGGAAGTTTGTATAGACTAAGAAATTAGTAACACAAATAAGCCCCCAAACAAAAATTGTATAAGGATATTTTAGTACACAAAATGATGAAATCCAAATAAGGAATTTTGTTATTAGTAGTATAAATAATTAAGTAATTTTAAAAAATCTTTTTAAAAAATCTTTAATATCTATTAAATTAAAATTTTATCACATTGTATAAAAAACAAAACAAAAATTATCACATGAACAAATTGGATATTCTCCCTAGGAAAACTATGAGCATTCAAAATTTTCTTCTCAAACAAACACTCAAAAAAAAAAAAAAAAAAAAAAAAACCTCAAGAGAAAAATTAGTCCGAAATTAAACCCAGCACCAAGAACAGTTCTGGACCTAAATGTCTCATACAAACACAAAATTACATAAATTAAAAACACGATTACAAAAAATTACAGCACTTTCTTAGCATCCAAAGAGGAATTTCTTTTATTTATATTCAAATATGGGTTTGGTTTGACCCTTTGACTATAAAAAAATAATAACAATAATAATCTGGGTTTGGATACAATTGTATATGTGGCATGTGGTCAGATTTAATGAATACAACCCAATAACAAACAAGTCTCTTCTCAACCTCTGATCCATGAATTCCACAATTTACAAGCCCACCATGCCACCATCTCACCCATGCTCACCCTTCTCAAGCATCACACTCTGCAAAACCATCTAAGACTTGAATCAAGTCCATGCCCATGTGATCAAAACTGCCCAAATCCACTACCACTGGCTGCTGTCGAAGTCCTCAAATTCTGTGCGCTTTCCAATCAGTGTATATAAGTACCAAGGTGTTCGACCAAATGCCCAAACCAAATTGCTTTTCTTGGAACACTATAATCAAAGCCCTTGCTTTTTCTTTTTCTTTTTCTTTTTCTTTTTCTTTTAGTGTTTGTTAGGAAAGAAATTTTGTTGTTCTTGGAAATATTTTGAATGCTCAAAACTTTTCTGGGGAGAATATCCAATTTCTTCATGTGATAAATTTTAAAAAGTTAATATTTTTAATTTGAATAATTTAATAGATTTTAAAGATTTATTTTTATTTTTCAAAGATTTTTAAAATAATTTAATTATATTGAATATTGTAATACACAAGACGTATTTTTATTGGATCAATTATTCCATTTGACAAACTGATGTGTCACTTAACAGACACATTAGCAAAAAAAACTAACGGAATGTGTAACTATCAAAACAATACGTAATGTTATGAGTCAAATCAAAATATTGAAAATTCAAGTCGAACTATCAAAACAATACGTAATGTTAAGAATCAAATCAAAATTTTGAAAATTCAAATTGAAAAAATTCAAATAACTCTAAATTTCAAGGGTGTATTTTGTAATTTACCATTATATATTTAAGAAATTACAGCAAATCAAAGTGAGCTAGTCAAGCGTCTTTCGAGGTATCTCATAGGAAAAGAATAGAATAATCCTATCAAAAGTTGTGCATCACTTCTTTATATTAAAAAGGATGCGAAAATAAAAGTTAGGTGGCCTCTCATTTAGTCATTTGATCCAAAATATTTAAATTTAATTTTGGCCTAAATGTCATGAGCCTTGTAACTTAGGTGGTTCAAATCCTCACACTTTTAAGTTTTAACTATTGAACTATCTCCCAAAAAACTTAGGCCTTTAGAGTTATAATTTTTATGGATCCAAGTCTTATTTCAACTCTTAATATCTTTTTACTTAACATTAATTTTAGTTTTATATAATTATATAAATAAAACAAGACTTTTCGGACAACTCACCTAACTTTGGCATCACCCCCCAAGTACAATCAACAAGTTTTACGGTGCCAACCTCCTCTGGTCCACATACCAATCAGCACTACAAATGAAGAAAAACTTCTCCTTTCAATCTCTATTGGAAGATGGAATTTCAGTGACTAGACTGTACTCTTTTTTCCTACACTTAAAATAGTACATCCCCTTACCTAAAGGCACAAGTAAGGGTTTGTAGCAATACAAAAACTCATCCAAGGAGAGGCTCTCTCAACCATCACTCATGATTCCCCGTAGCACTTGAGCTCCAACAAAAGCACGCCAGGTGTTAGGTGCCAATTGAGAAATGGCTACGCCTAGTCTTCTTAATAACTTCCTAGTAAGGTGATTCAGAGGGAGTCTCAATCCACTTACGAAAGAAGCCTCATACAAATCGGTCCCTTCACTGTCATGAGAATAGCTCTTCTCCCCAACCTCAGCTAATCTAGTACGTACATTGTGGGGAATCTGAAAGTTTGACCATATCTTGCTCAACTTTGTTTTGGAAAGGGAAGAGCAATACTTGTTTACCTCCCACTCTTTAGGCAAGATAAAGGGACAATCAGGACCCTCAAATGACTATTGGGATGGCACCTGATGGCACCATCTTCATCTATTGTGATGGCACCTGATGACCCAGCATCAGAAGAATTGCCTCAAATGACTCAACATTAGACAATGAGCCTTCCCTTAGCTTAGCATCAGATGAGTCTTCTCTTGACTCAGCCCCAGACAGACTTGTCTGTCATGACTCTAAAGAAAGGACGTCATCAATTGAACCTGTGCTCACACTTGGAGGCAACCCTCAGTCATCCATTTTTCTACATTTGGACGATAAGGGGCTACTGGTAGACCCAAACTCACTCATCCTTACCCCTACAATGACAAAATAAGGCTAAGTCCACCCAACTCGTCCAACTTTATGGGCCTTATCTAATTAATGGAATAAAGAAGGGTCGAGATGACTTACCAGTACCTACAAACAAGGTTCGAATGATTAAGAACTTGAACGGGCAAGAATTCGGATGGGAAAAAGACCAAACGTGCAACAGTCGAACAAGGGAGAAGTAGGCAACTGAAGGAGCTCTCGAGAGGGCTTAGGCAAAAATTTGGGAAATAAGTGAGGTCTGAAAGGGAAATTCACCTATTTATAAGCAAAAACCTAGGGAACACCAAACGACAAGATGGCGAGCCGATCAAAAGCTACCACATGTCCAAAAAATTATATGAAATAAAATAAAAAAGGGAGATAAAAAGAGAAAAGAAGAACAACAAAAAGAATGAATGGTACTGAGATTCTGTGGCTCGTCCAAAAAAGAGGGACAACCACAGAATGGGGGGCAGCTGATAGGGAACTTTTTAGCTAACTCCATGGTCAACCTTCCGAAATAATCTACATCTTCCAAAAATACTGACTTTTCAGAAATGGAAGACTCAATACAACAAACATAATCTATCACATCTACTCCAATGAGTCGTCCTTCACCTACAAAGACATATAAGGACATTACAAGTCCGTCATTCAATACTCATATGTCACATACAAGAACGGATGAGTAAGCACTTGCCCTTGACACCCGTCTGTCACCCCCATCAAAGAACGGGTGAAGATAGGTATACGAAGCCTACTTTACTACTACAGTCGTATAGTAGCTATTACCTAAGACTCTCCTACATTTACATACCTACCAGCAAAGAGATAACTCTCATCTCCTACAAGTCAGCTGAGGAATAACTTCCATCTCCTACAAGTCAACTTAGGGATAACCCCAAATCCCTGCGGTTCAGCTATGGTGGTTATCCACAAACCCCTATATAAATACCAAGACACCCCAATTTTGAGGTACGCCAAAAACACAATTCTAAATCTCTTATGCTTCGAGAGTTTTAGAGATCTTATGAGGTACTGACTTATTCATCAGAGGGTCATTGGCTAGTAGGCCGACCCCACACTCACGCTCTCCAAGAGTATGTTCATCCTTGTAGGTCTTCAGGAGCTCTTTATTTGGACCGTCGGCTCACTGAAATTTTTTATGCATCATCAATGTGTATATATATACTGCTTGACATATATTGAAATTGTGACTTTAAGTCATAATTTCAAACTATTACGGGCAATGTGTGTATGCACACACTATGTGCAATAAACACAGCCCATTTTTTAAAGTGGATTTGTCTTTTAGATTCTACTTGTAAAATACTATTTCTACGTGGTAGTTTAGCTGTTTTCAGTTTAAATGGAAAATGTTAGAGCATTCACATTGGGCCTTGCAAATGTCATATGTTGGTTCAATTTAGCATCAAAGCCCCAAAACCCCCCATTACCTAGTCTTGCAAAGTCTTGTAATTGCAAAAAAATTTGCAATTATGCTACAATGCCATCCTAAATGTATGATGGCACTGTAGCAAGCTTGTATAAATTTTTATTATATTTAATTCTCTCTTTTCTCTCTCTATTTATTACCATTTTTCTCTCTTTCTTTCATTTCTCTCTGTCTTCCTTCTCTTCTCTCTCACTCTGGTTCTTGGTCTGCTCTCTCCTCTCCTCAAAACCGAAACCTATTTTCTCAAACCCAAAATCTCGTGTGGTGGTGGTAGCGATGGAGGTAGGCGTCGGCATGGGTTGTAATCTATGGTGGCGGCATGGATTTTTGGTTGGTGGTTTTGGGGTGGTCTGTGATGGTGGGGTCTATCTGGGTTTGTGGTGTGGGTTGGTTTGGGTTTACGGTGTGAGTTGATCTGGGTTTGTGATGGTTTGTGGTGTGGGTTGATCTAGGTTCTGTGGTGGTCTTTGATGTGGTTTGGTGGTGTGGGTGCGGGGTTTTAATTTGTGTGGGAGTGGGTTTTGGGTTGGTAGGTGGTAGCGGCGTGGTGGGTCTGGGTCGTGGTGGGTTGTAATGTGTTAGGACATATGTGATTTGATGTTAGGAACATATGTCAATTTAGAATTGGCTAATCCTTTGACAAAACGCACTTTACTTGTAATTGGATAGATCTAGGATGTGTTTAATGCTTAAAGAAACAAGGTTTCAAGTTCAAGTGTTAAAGTCATGCAAGTCTGTCCAAGAAACAAGTGAAGAAGTGCTGGATTTTAAAGCTCGACAGCTAGCATCTATCGAGGTTTAAAAAGCTGCTGAAACCCGAAACTTGACAGCTAGCCCTATCTGTCGAGGTTTATGAAAAATAGATTTTCAGTTCTATTTTGCATCCAATCTGTGTGTATATGTTTGGGCTTTCTTTTCTCACAACCCTAAACATATATAAGGATTATTTTAAGGGCCGTCAAAGGTTGCGTAAGTGTGAAGCAAAGTGGTGTTCATGTAAATTGTGACCGAAGACAGAATTTGCCCTAGTTCATCTTTCTCTTGAAGAAGCTACTGTGTTTGTACACCTTAGGGTTTTATGACCAAGGAGCTTCATGATCTTCATCCTGTGATGAACTGAAGAACTTTGCAGCCAACATCTTTCTCAAGTTGGTGATTAAGTCACGTACTGGGATCCGCGCATATATTGGTTAGTCACGTACTGGGAGCCATGCATTGAAAGTGAGATATTGTCACTACAGAACAAGTCCAAATGGGTATTGGGGTAAGGGTTCAACTGCAGGTTGGTATAAGGTATTGGGATTCTTTTACTTGTAACAGCTTGTTTTGATAATAGTGGATTCTCGGGAGTGGTGACCGTAAAATCACCCGGTGGGGTTTTTGTCGTGTAGGTTTTCCCCATTCGTAAACAAATCACCGTGTCAATTTAATTTCCTCTACACTTTAGTTAATTGGTGATTTGTTTGTGCTACCACGCATTTTACATGTTAATTGAATTAATTAATTAACTTGGCTAAATCAATTGGTTAATTTATCACAATGGGTCAATACATTCTTGGCCTATCATAGTGGCATGGGGGTTTTGGTTGTGAAGGTGCAGTGGTGGCATGGGTGTGGTTATGGCTGGGTTCCGTGGTTGTGTGCCTCATGGTGGCGGTGTTGGGGGCTGTGATGTTGGGTTTTGGTTCCGGTGTGGTTATGGTGGCAGAGATGGGTTCTGATGGGTTTGATTTCCGGTGAGTTCTAATGTGGATTTATCTTTGAATTTTTGTGGGTTTCTGTCCATGGTGGTGGTGGGTGTGTTGTTGTCGTGGATTTGCCGTCGTGGTGGTGGATTTTTCTTTGATTTTTTTTGTATTGTTGCCGTGGTGTTGGTGGATTTTTCTTTGATTTTTTGTGTAGTTACCATGCTAGGTTTGTGGGTTTTGTGGGTGGATCGAGGTGGTGGTGGATTTTATGGGTTTTGTTCTCGGTGGTAGGGGTGGGATTTCTTAACGATGGTGGTGGGTTTCTTGTGGCAGAGGTGGTGGTGATGGGTGGTTGAAAGAGAGATACCATGGGGAAAAGATAAACAAATTGATGTGGGAGAAGGGGTGAGAGAGATTAGATTATATTATTTTATTGGGAAGTAAATATTATTTTAATGAGTTGAATAGGAAAATAAAAAATTGAAATGTTGGGTGTATTATAAAATGGTATGATATAAATAATAAAGTAACTTTTGAGATGGTAAAATAGAATATTTTGTAGAAAGATATGAACGCTCTTATGTTATATTAATCTGATATGTTATTTTTAAACTGTTTTGATTGATTTGTTACTTCGGCAAGTTTAATGACGCAGGGGGCTCAAATAGTACATAAACGGTTTTGTACCCCAAATTATAAGTCAGGTTCAATCATAGGAAATGAGGTCAAAGGAATTTGAGTGGGTATATATTAAACTCTTTTTGTGCAGCTAAATAACGATGCATTAAAAAAATAATAATAAAATAAAAAATAAAAAAAGCTTTCAACGAAAAAGTGTGAAGAGAATTTTATGCGACTTTGAAAAGATAGACTTTGTCCAAATTGGTTTGGATTAAAAATTGTTGAGAAAATTATACTTTATTTCCTTAAGCTAATACTCTCGTAATAGTTGCCCACCTAAATTATGAGAGTACACACTTATCCTCCCTAAATTATTACACTTTGCACCTCATCCTATGGGTAATAATTAAGAAAAGCAAGTGTGCATTCTTATAATTTAAGTGGTAAGTGCAAAAAAAAAAAAAATTTGTAGTTTAGGAGATAAAAGTAAAAGTAATATAATTTATGAGGATAAAGTGTAATTAATTTCCCAAAAAAAAAAAAAAAATTCCCTAAACTGTTTCAACATAATAATTATAAAGACCTGTATACTTTACTTTTAATTACATGATCTAATAGTCAATTGGACAGTTTGTAAAATAGTTTGTACCTTTATTATTTTCATAACTTTAGTATTTTCTATAATTTAATAATCCTGTGATAATCATATGAATGGTCACATTAATAATTGTAATGAAATTACTACAAATCATTGAGAGAAAAACTTCTAATTCAAAAAAAAAAAAAATTCATAATTCAAAAAGGAAAATATTGTTGGTATACCAACTTTCCGTACAAAAAAAAATGATCATGACATTAGCATGTGGTATGGACTTTGACTAAAAAAGCACATCACTATAGAGCAGCAAATCGATCGTTGATCAGGTAAACACAAGACTAGAACGCTACACGTTAAAAGACCAACAAGAATTGAGTTT